>JBCEWC010020603.1:0-10857 GCA_038996855.1 Solanum aculeatissimum
GGCTAAGGTGAATAAGGTATTAAGCAAATTATCATTTTTAACCCACCACTTATGTTAATTATTCAACTTACCCACAAATTAAATAGTCTTAGTTATCAAATAGTCCAAAGTACCCACAATTTTTTTATTTTTTTATTTTTATGAGAAGAATATTGTATAAGAATAAGAGGACTAATTATCTAAATGACCTAACGGGTCATTACACCCTCACTAAAGGGACAAGGAGGTCTCCATTCCAGTTCTTCAGTTCAGACTAGACCACCAGCACTACCATATAGGGGGCGAGGCAGAGCTTAGACAGATAGAGGTGGTCACACTTTAAGTAGAGGGGTGAGTGGTGCCATAGTTCCACAAAGTGGGGGTAGAGGCATTACTGGTAGAGGATCACAGTGTTATGCATTTCTAGGAAGGCCCGAGGCAGAGGCTTCTGATGCAATCATCACAAGTATTATCCCAGTTTGTCATCGATCGATCCAGGATCGACCTACTCTTATGTGTCCTCCTACTTTTCATCTAGACCCGACTTGTTGTGTGATCGTATGCCTGTACCCATTCATGTTTCTACGCCAGTAGGTGAGCCTTTAGTGGTGGATCGAGTGTATCAATCCTGTCTTATTTCTTCTTGTTTCTCTGGCTGGGTATGATACTTGGGTAGATATGATTATTTTGGAGATGGTAGATTTTGATGTTATCTTAGGGATGGATTGGCTTTCTCCGTATCATGCCATTCTTGACTGCTATGCTAAGACTGTGACCTTAGCCATGCCCGGGGTATCGAGAATTGAGTGGAAGGGTACTAGTTGTTCTTATCCTAGTAAAGTTATCTCTTACATCCATGCTCAGAAATTGACTGATAGGGGATGCTTGTCTTACTTGGCTTTCATTAGGGATACTAATGTTGAACCACCTTCTATGGAGTCCATTCCCGTGGTTCAGGAGTTTGTCGATGTGTTCCCTACTGATGCTCCAAGTGTTTTCCCGATAGAGATATTGAATTTCCTATTGATCTAGAGTCGGACACTAAGCCCATCTCCATGCCTCCATATCGAATGACTCCAGTTGAGTTGAAAGAATTAAAGAAGCAACTTCAAGATTTATTGAGCAAAGGGTTTATTCTTCCTAGCGTGTCACCTTGAGGTGCTCCGGTCTTGTTTGTAAAGTAGAAGGATGGGTCTTTGAGGATGAGTATTGATTACAGGCAGCTGAACAAAGTGAACAGTCAAGAACAAATATCCTCTTTCTCGTATTGATGACTTGTTCGATTAGCTTCAGGGAGCGACTTTGTTCTCTAAGATTGACTTGAGGTCTGGTTATCATCAATTAAGGATTCGAGCATCAGATATCCCTAAAATAGCTTTTCGAACTCGTTATGGCCACTATGAGTTTTTGGTGATGTCCTTTGGGTTGACTAATGCTCCTGCAACGTTCATGGAGTTGATGAACAAAGTGTTTCATCCATACTTGGATTCCGTTGTGACAGTATTTATTGTTGATATCTTGGTATATTCTAAGACTAAGGCTGATCATGTTCGTCACTTACGGATAGTACTTCAGAGGTTGAGGGAGGAAAATTTATATGCAAAAAGTTCTCTAAGTGTGAGTTCTGGCTTAATTCGGTGGTATTCTTGGGGCATGTGGTATCCAAAGAGGGGATTAGAGTAGATCCAACTAAGGTATTATCGACAATTTGTTCAAGGTTTTTCTTCCATTGCAGCTCTCCATTGACCAAATTAACTCAGAAGAATGTAGCCTTCCATTGGTCTGATGCGTGTGAGGCTTCCAAAAGCTTAAGACTTTGTTGACTTCAACTCCCATTCTAACACTACCTGAGACAGGTGTGGACTTTACAGTATATTTTGATGCTTCGAGAGTTGGTTTAGGTGGTGTGTTGATACAAAAGGGGAAAGTGATTGCCTATGCTTCCAAACAATTGAAGGTTCATGAGAAGAACTATCCTATCCATGACTTAGAGCTAGTAGTTATGGTTTTTGTGCTTAAATTGTGGCGTCTTTACTTATATGGTGTACGTTCTGAGGTCTTTACTGATCATAGGAGTCTTTAGTATATATTCAGTCAAAAAGATCTGAACTTGAGGCAGCGTAGGTGGATTGAGTTGCTAAAAGACTATGACTTGACTATATTATATCATTCGGGAAAGGCTAATGTGGTGGCCGACGCTTTGAGTAGAAAGACTTCTAGTATGGGAAGTCTAACTGCCATACGAGTTGAGGAGCGACCTTTGGCTAGGGATATTCAGCGTCTAGCTAATGGTCCAGTCAGGTTACAACTTTACGATGAAGGTGGTGTACTTATTTTCATTGAGGCTCATTCTTCCTTGATGGACTAGATTAGAGAGCACCAGTTTGAGAATGAGAAGTTATGTCTTATCAGAGATAAAATGACCAGAGGAGAAGCTAAGGAAGCAGTACTTGATCATGATGGTGTTTTGAGAATTAGAGGTCGAGTTTGTGTGCCCAAGGTGGGTGATTTGATTAAATTGACTCTTAAGGAGGCTCATTATACTCGTTATTCCATTCATCCAAGAGCAAAAAAGATATATCATGACTTGAGTCAGCATTACTGGTGGTGTGGCATGAAAAAGGACATCTCAGATTTTGTGTCCAAGTGTTTGACTTGTCAGTAGGTTAAGTATGAGCACCAACAGCCTGGAGGTGAGTTTCAGAGGATGCCCATCCCTATATGGAAGTGGGAGCGGATCTTTGCCCACTACTGTGGGTGGTTATGACTATATTTGGAAAGTTATGGATTGATTGACTATGAGTGCCTATATCATTCCTGTCAAGGTTAAGTATACAACGGAGAAGTTGGCTGAGCTTTATATTAGTCAGATAGTTAGATTGCATGGTGTGCATATTTTCGTCATTTCTGATCGGGGTTCACTCTTCACTTCATATTTTTGGAGGGCCTTGTATCATGGTCTAGGTGCTTAGCTAGATATAAGTTCAACCTTTCATCCTCTGACAGACGGACCGTCAGAGTGGACGATTCAAGTATTGGAGGACATGCTTCGAGCGTGTGTGATCAACTTTGGTTCCCATTGGGATAATCATTTGCCCTTAGTAGAGTTCACCTATAATAATAGTTATCACTCTAGTATTCAGATGGCCCCATTTGAGGCTCCAATTGGTTGGTTTGATTCTGCTGAGATGAACTCATTAGATGCAAACTTTCTTAAAGATGCCATGGAGAAGGTTCATATGATTCAGGGTAGGCTACTGAAGGCTCAGAGTCGACAAAAAAGTTATGCAGATAGGAGGGTTTGAGCCTTAGAGTTTATGGAGGGCAATCATGTTTGGCTCAGAGTGTCACCCATGAAGGGTGTGAAGTGGTTTGGGAAGAAAGGCAAGCTTAACCCTCGATTTATTGGCCCATTTGAGATTTTAGAGCGAGTTAGAGAGGTGGCCTATAGATTGGCCTTGCCACCTAACTTATCATCTGTGCACCCTGTGTTTTATGTTTCCATGCTTCGAAAATATATGTCAGATGAGTCTAATGTACTTTCACTTGATTCAGTAGTGTTGGATCCAAACTTGTCATTTGAGAGGAAGCTTATAGCTATTTTGGATAGGCAGGTTCAAAATCTTAGAAACAAGGAAATTGCTTCAGTGAAGGTCCAATGGAATAACCGTTCAGTTGGAGAGGCGACTTGGGAGATGGAGTCCGACATGCATGCTAAATATCCTCATCTCTTCGAAGCCTTAGGTACTTTCTTTTACCTCATGTTCGAGGAAGAACATAATTTTTAGTGGTGGATAATGTAATGACCCGTTAGGTCATTTATATGATTAGTCCTCTTATGTTTGCAAAATATCCTTCTTGTAATTTTTAAATTGGTATTTTGAACTATTTCATAACTTTGATTATTTAAATTGAGAGGTAAATTTAGATAAATAATTTAATTAGTGGGTCAAAGTGACAATTAATATAATACCTTGTACTACTTATACCATGTTTATTAGAACAAATTAGTAGGGTTTGATATATATTTTTTTTTATCATAAGTCAATAATAAGAGACACAACCTTTGGAAACCGACGAGCAAACCAAGGTAATACATTAATTAACTTCTTGTATGTATAGATAGAACTTTCAATTTCTCATTATTATGTTAGGCAATGAAAGAGAGAGAATAATGTTTAAGTGGTAGAAGTTAAAGTATGTGAATTTCTCATAGGTTGTAGCGTGTTTGGGATTGGAGGAACTATGATGTTGGTGGCTAATGAAGCCAATGATTGACTAGTGTAATGAATGGTTACAATGGTGAGCAGGGTGAAGTAGTGGAGTGAGGGAAAAATATTCTGCAAATATTAGGACACCATTTAGTTGTGAATTATGTACTTAAGCATTAATGGTCTAATTTGCTACTACCGCCTTATTTTGTTATATAAAAATAAGCAATTAAATTAGAGTTGTAATTATATTATATGAAATATCATTAGGTTATATTATGTAGAGAAATTGAGACTTAACCTTAGGTTTGAAATTTTGGGAATTATCTAGAGAATTGGTTAGTTTTTGGGTCTAGGTTAGGTCATATAACGATATGAGTTTTGTTAGTTTTGAAATTTTATTGTGATAATTTATTTGACTAGATCATGGTGCTAAGGATTCTATTCGAAAGGGGAAGGCTCAAGTCCCGCAATGAGTTTTCAATTATTAAGGCAAGTAAATTTCTCAACCTTTGTTAAGTATATAGAATCTCGTGCTTCCTTATGTTACGTGTTGAGAATGATTTAAATTATTGAGTTAATGTTGATGTGGTATCAAGAATATGTTGTTGTGAATTGTGCATTGTATTAAAATTAGTCATCTCCTCATTATGGTGTAAACATGTCTATTTGCATTGATAATTGTGACAAGTGTTATGTGAAGTGAGAAAGAATAAGAATTCAAAAGGATGTACCATTTCGA
Source organism: Solanum aculeatissimum (assembly GCA_038996855.1). NCBI lineage: Eukaryota > Viridiplantae > Streptophyta > Magnoliopsida > Solanales > Solanaceae > Solanum > Solanum aculeatissimum. Next base: position 4,933 of record JBCEWC010020603.1, read on the forward strand.
GGGATGTGTCACACGCCACGACGGATACTATGATTTGAGGGTCGTGTTGCACGCTGCAATGGTATGATTCGAGGGTCGTGTAACATGCCACAATGGGTGCATGGACTAAAATTCCCCCATGAGTCCCGGACTGAGAGACAACGGGTGTGTATCACTAGGCTAGACATGCATCATTATACCTGACATTATTGTATTGCATTGCATTGCACATCTTCATCATTTATAAACTTGTGAGTGCCTTTTTGTGAAACTTATGATGGATTTAATCCCTTGTGTTGTTGATTTATAATTGTTGGTGTGATATTATTGAGCTAAACAATATGTAAATTATGAGCTGTAAGGTTGGGTTGGTTTTATGCAGGTTCGGTTGGTGTGTAGGAGTACCCATATTCTATATTACTTGATTCTGTGTTTAGTAGTTCACTTGTTGGGTACCGTGTGTTTGGTACTCACTCCTTGCTACTATATTTTTGTAGGTTACGAGCTCGGATCTTCGTGATACCATCTATTTTTCTTGTATGAGGCTTCTGGTGGAGATTGTGTGAGGTTGTTGCTTGTCATCCCAACGAACACTCACTCCTATTTATGATTTTGTTCTATTTTAGAGACAATATCAATTGAGACTTATGTTTTCTTTCAAATCTATTGTAATACATTAAGAGGCTTGTGTACGTGACAACCAAGTTTTGAGAATTTTAATTAAGTTGCCTTATTATCCGTAGTTAAACTTTTATTATTTCTTTCGCACTTTATCATTGTAATTGAGTTTTTGACTGACTTGTCTTTGTGGGGATAAGACGAGTGTCATCGTGCCCATTTTTGGGTCGTGACAAGTATGGAACCTTGGAGATAGTCCACGCCGACATCAAATCCCTCAGTGCTAAGCCATCATCCCACAAGAATACATACATACATACACACACACACATATATATATACATGCTTTTGAAAAGAGGACAAGTAACTTGAGACCATAAACATGCTTAATTGGGCTTAAAAGTGAAAAATCACTTTCTTTACTTTCATAAATACGTGACTAAAAAGTCAAAACATTCTTCATGTCATACCTTCATGCATAGGAATAGCTCCATACTTACATAGGTATGAGAAAAGAGTATGGACCCTTGGTGATAGTCCATGCCGACTCTAGTCTCAATCCTATGCGCCTTTAAAAATTTACATATAGTGTTAGCATCCATCATTTTCTCAAAAAGCCATACATAGACATAGTGTGATCACAACTTAGTCATACACATTCTTTGCTTGAAAACATAGTCATAAACATCTTTGGGACATAGGCCACGTCACAACTTCATAAAATCCATGCTCATGAATGCAAATGATATGAATGATCAATGAATAACATTGGTAATGGAGATAAAAATTTAAATCATCATAATAAAATAGATTCATAATTAAATCATAAGAAAATCCACAATAAAAAATATAATTCATACTACCCATGCTTGAATTGAAGACTTGAAGGGACAGGTATAATTGAATCTTCATAATCTCAATATAAATCATGATAATTGAACTTAAATAACTTTGAAATCATCAATTAAGTATAGCCCATACTTTAATTTAACCAAATCATCAATAATTTAAAAGACTCAAACTTAAAGTAAGCTTAATTTCATAAATATTAATTGAAGAAATTCATTTGGGGCTTCATGGTTGAAATGATCCATGAATAAATTCTCACATACCTTGATTAACTAGAAGCTTTAGAGAGAAGAGAGATCGAAGAAGAAGACTTCCTTGGATTCCAACTCCAACCTTCAATCCACACTTGGAAGAGAACCTTTAGAAGAGAGAATTTGAATATAATTCTAAGTGTTGGAAGAATTTGAATTGGATGAAGGTGTATAGACTGATTCAGGGGTTTAGGAGGGCTTAGGAAGACTAAAACGTCCTTAGGAATCATCAAAATTACAATTAAACTATTAATGAAAGTCTCACGGACCATGAACCCCTCCATGAAGCGACACTTAGAAAATATTTCATCGACGAAGGTCCGAGACAGTAATCCCATTCTTAGAAAGATTTTAATCCCGCAATCACATGGTAGGTCTCACGATCTATGAGGCTTCACACGGACCATTAACTGGTCCATGGAGCCTCACTTGGCCAATATCCTAGACTGGCAAACCTCACACGGACAGGTTCACGGGCCATAAGGCCTCACACGGTTCGTGAACCTCCCTTCATCGTTGACATAATTTTTGGAACGCTAACCTTATACATAAAACCAATCCTTAAGTCAAGGTTATCCCAAAACACTTTACCACGTCTCATGATAGGTCATATGGGCCTCTTCATGGGCCATAAAGTGGCACACGGTCCGTGAAGGCTACCATGGGGGTATGCCTTAGCCAATTTCAAAAAAAGGGTCCCTGTGCAGGCAGTCCCACCAAAAAGACCATAACTTCTTCATCCCAACTCTGAATCAAGTGAAACCAAGTGTGTTGGATAGATAACTCAAAGAGCTTCCATTTTATAGGTCATGGACCTCCCAGTTCTACTTGTGATAAGAGTTATGACCAGTTAAAGTCCGTAATTCCACAAGACGTTATGTAAAACTTAATCGATGTGATTTCTTTGAATATGACCATTCAAGAGAGACTCACGAAGATCATTTACCAACCATTGTAGGTTCAAATAAGATATTAATCAACTTCAAAAGGTTCTAAAATTTTCGTGTTGTTACATCATCTCCCCCTTGGAAACATTCGTCCTCGAATGGGCTAGAACAACGCTTAAAAGGCTTGACTTAGACAAGAAACATTTCAACATAAAGACATAATACATCATTTGAAAATCATAAAGCCATTTAAAACTCATGTCAAAACATCATTCAAATCATTTTTGTTCACATGTATGCATGCTATGCCATGAAACTCAAGGAATACATAATTAGGACCATTCGGAAAGGATAGAACCTAGTACCTTAGGCTTGAGTAGATTGGAAGAGATAGGGATATCACCTCATCATGTCCAACTCTGCTTCCCATGTAGCACTCTCCACATGTTGATTCCTCCAAAGCACTTTAATTGAAGTCACCTCCTTGTTGCGAAGCTGCTTCACTTGCCTATCCAAGATTTCAACCAGCACCTCTTCATAAGTCAAGTTCTCCTCAACCGTAACACCCTCTAAAGGTACAATCGCCTTGGGGTCACCAACCAACTTCCTCAACATTGACACATGGAACATCAGATGAATAAAGCTCATATCAGATAGCAACTCCAATCCATAAGCCACATTGTCGACCCGCTCAACAACCTCATATGACCCGACATACCGAGGACACAACTTATCTTTTTTACCAAAACACATAATACCCTTCATAGGTGAAACGTTCACATACCCCAATCACCCACATGAAATTCAAGGTCTCTCCTCCTAATATCCGAATAAGACTTTTGGCGGCTCAATTCTCAACCTTTCCCTAATCAACTTCACCTTTTCCATAGCTTCAACCACCAAATCTGGGACTATCAATGCCATCTCACCCAATTCAAACCATCCTATCGGGGATTACACCTCCTACCATATAACGATTCAAATGAAGCCATACCGATGCTAGCATGAAAACTATTGTTGTAGGCACATTTGATACGCGATAGATGATCATCTCAATTCCCTTTAAATTCCAATACACATGTCTTTCAAGGTTTGGATTGTCCTCTCGGCTTGTCCATTGGTTTGAGGATGGAAAACGGTGCTCATTTTGACCTTAGTGCCAAGTCCTCTTTGAAATGATCTCCAAAAGTAGGAAGTAAGTTGGGTACCATGATCTGATACAATAGACTCAGGCACTCCATGCAACCTAACCAATTCCCGAATATACAACTTCACGTAATCCTCGACATTGAAAGTAGTCTTGACTGGTAAGAAGTAAGCCGACTTGGTCATCCGATCAATGACAACCCAAATAGAATCAAATTATTTCTGGGTACGGGGAAACCCTACCACGAAATCCATATTAATATCTTCCCATTTTCAAGTAGGAATCTCAATATCTTGAGTCAAACCACTGGGCCTTTGGTGTTCTACCTTCACTTGTTGGAAATTCGGACATTTCGACATAAACTTGGCTATGTTCTTCTTCATGCCATACCACCAATACACCTCTCTCAAATCCCGATGCATTTTAGTGGATCCCAGATGAATATAATATTGGGAGTTATAGGCCTCACTCATGATAACCTCCCTAAGGCCATCGACATTCGGATCACAAAATCGGTCTTGGTACCGTAGCACACCATCTCCCCCTTGGAAAAAAATCTCTACCTTCGTTTTGGCAACCAATTTCTTTAACTCAACTAACGAAGGGTCCAAATCTTATTTTGCCTTGTCATCAACAACCACCAAAGACTCAGACCCATTTCGAACAAGAATACTACCGCCAGCGGAGTTAGTCAATCTAACACCCAACCTAGCCAACAGTGCACATCTCTTACCAACTCCCTCTTTCCTTCATCAACATGAGACACACTACCCATGGACAGTCTGCTAAGGGCATCAACTACAATATTCGCCTTGCCAGGATGATATAGGACACTCATGTCATAATCTTTGAGTAGTTCCAACCACCTTCTTTATCTCAAGTTAAGATCTCTTTGGGTGAACCGGATCTTGTTCTCCCGGTGTGAAACCAGTTGGTAACACATATTGCAAACTCTTATGATTTGTGAAAACATCTACATGAAACCCATACAAGTAGTGTATCCAAATCTTTAAAGCAAACACCACCACCACCAACTCAAGATCATGGGTCGGGTAGTTTCGTTCATGCACCTTCAATTGCCTTGATGCATAAGCTATCACTTTTCCATGCTGCATGAGCACACAACCCAATCTAATCCGAGAAGCATCACAATATACCACAAACCCATCTAATCCATTTGGTAAAGTGAAAACGGGAGCCAATGTAAACTGGTTCTTCAAAGTTTAAAAACTCTTCTCACACTCGTTTGATTACACAAACTTGGCTTTCTTTTGAGTCAACTTAGTCAAGGAGGATGCGATGGATGATAATCCCTCAACAAACCTCTGATAATAACCAGCCAACCCAAGGAAACTTTGAATATCCAGAGGGGTCAACGGTCAAGGCCAATTCTTTACCGCTTCGGTTTTCTTGGGATCAACCTTAATACCATCACTGGACACCACATGACCAAGAAACGAAACTTCTCCCAACCAAAACTCACATTTACTAAACTTGGCAAATAACTTCTTCTCCCTCAAGGTCTGAATCACTAACCTCAAGTGATCCATATGCTCCCTCTCATTTCAAGAGTAAATCAGGATATCATCAATGAAGATAACCACAAAACTGTCAAGGAAATGGCTTGAACACCCGATTCATAAGATCCATAAACACTGTCAGAGCATTGGTCAAACCAAACGACATCACCACAAATTCAAAATATCTATATTGAGTTTGGAAAGCTGTCTTAGGAATATCAAACTCCCTTACCTTTAACTGATGGTAACCCGAATGAAGATCTATCTTTGAGAAATGAGTGGCTCCTTGAAGTTGATCAAGCAAGTCATCGATTCTAGGCAATGGGTACTTATTTTTGGTGGTCACCTTGTTCAATTATTGGTTGTCAAGGTGAAATACTTGGCCTAATAAAGCCTTTCTCCAACAGGTCTTTCAACTGATCCTTCAACTCTCTTAGCTCAGTCGGGTCCATACAATAAGGAGGAATGGAAATTGGTTGAGTATCCAGAAAAAGGTCTATGCCAAAACTCACCTCTCTGTCAGGAGAAATATCGGGAAAATCTTTGGGAAATACATCGAGAAATTTATTAACCATCGAAACCAACTCAACAGTAGGTGACTCAGTCTCCACATCTCTAACCCTCACAATATGATAGATGCACCCCTTAGAAATCATCTTCCGGGCTTTGAGATA
>JBCEWC010020604.1:0-10857 GCA_038996855.1 Solanum aculeatissimum
TTGTATCCCCTTGTTTAAGGGTGTTAGGGTACTACTTGGCAAGTAGTACCGGGTTCGAGTAGTGGCTCGTCCGGATCATTTTGTCTTTATCGGTTGAGGTACATCCCCGCTATATATATGATCATCGGATTGTATCTCATGCATCATGGCATAGCATATTGTTATATTACTCTTTGGCTACATGCATTCCTTTCATATCTCTTGTCTCCTTGACATGTTGTTTGGTCACACTATACTTGAAATATGCATTGCATGCCCGCATACTTAGTGCTTAATTGTGTGACCCATATTCTTTTCTACATGTTCTAACCATGTAGGGGACGAGGGTGATTACTACATTCTTCCAGACGGCGTTCGATATTTCGTTGAAGACTTGCTAGTGGTGAGCCTTTTTGTTCAAGGGCAATAGCCGCCGTCTATCTACCACTTTATTTTCATGTATTTACTTTCTATTGACTTGAGGGTGAGCCTCAAGCTTATCGAGGCCCCGCTCATCTATGTAGAGGAATTGTTGGACATGAATCTTTACTCTTGTATGTTTTAATCCTATGTTGGATATTTGGATATGTAATATGATGCTATTTCACTTGATTTATGATCATGTTCTCATGTTATGATAAAGACTTGAATGTTGAGTATGATGAATGACTATGTGCTATGTGCAAGCATGTTTATCCCATTCCCGTGTTGTCCCCATAGCTTGAGTCCCAAGTCCCTAAATCCCTAGAACTTATGTGCTACTTGTTTAGCTTCCGCATTTCCGAACCGATGATGAGTGTAATGATGCTATGATGGCTTCATCGAGGCCCTTCGGGTCCTCTTTCTCTATGTCACATCTAGGCCCCCTATCCGGGTCATGACAGGAGATATGGACTATTTTTAGCAATTAAGAAATATTAAAAGCATTGGATTAACAAATAATTTATTTTTTCCATAAGCATACCAACTAATACATAAACGGATGAAACTGGCACGATCAGTTTCCATCAAATAGAAAGAAATCTATAATTGTGCAACATAGAAAGTAAAAGCCTCAAAAGGGCCATAAATACACCATCTTAAACAAAATATAGGATACAATATAAAATAGGTAGAGTCCCAAACTAAGAGCTCACTATAAATAAAATTTTAGTCCCGAATGCCAACTACTAGCCATGAGCCGATGGAGGAGTGTCTGCCCCTACATGGTTAAATCATGCAGGCAAAATATGTGTTAGTACTTTTGGAATGTATTAAGTATGTGAGTTGCAATGCAATGCATGAAATTGTAATGCCATCATTCATAAATATAACATATACATAGTAAATAAGATCAATGTAAACTCCTGCATGAAATAAGGACATGGCTCATTATAAATAAGAATAAATGCATGAGGAAAACATAAGTAATGGAATAACATCATAGAGTCATATACTTATGGGAGTAGACCTTAACCGACATATAAGACCTTGTGAGCTACTACATGAATTCCAACATAACCACCTACATTGGCACGGGGAGACCACTTGTTGGGTGAAACTCCGTCAACTTAGCATGCATCATGATAACATAGATGGTCTAGGTTGATCTACTAGCCTAGCCTACAAGGGTCCTAAGGTGGCACATAGTTAATGCGACAAAGGGTTGATTCTAAGGATCCCTAATCTGGCCCCACCTCAATGCCACATTCGGTACTATGTCATCCCACAAAAACAAAACTTAGAATCATAAGTAACAATTATAAGAGTAGCACAACCTTAGTAACCACCAAGTGAGTATTGTCCTTTCATTTTGGGGACCTTTCTTAAATGTCTTTAGGGAAATTGTCAACATGCTTATATATTTGACAAACATAACTTTAAAACTCATCTTTAATACCCTAATCATCATCATAAATCAAGCATAACTTTACTTAAAAACTAGGTGGTTTTTTTTTTTAAAATAGAACAATCATAAATCATATGGATCATAAGGAAATTTCTCTTTTAAATGTCCATCGAAAATGGTAGGCGAAACCATTCTGTTTTGGTTCTTCTCCACGGGTGATCCAGGGACAGATGTCGACAATGCTATCATTAACATCTGATCTTTTTTATCTTCTCTAGAGAAGCCCAAGAGCATAGAAGAACGCAACTCTTGCAAAAACCGGGATAGCTCAGAATGCAACCAACCTCTAGTGCCCCCTCAGTGCCCACATTTCATCAACATCAAAACCATTATGTGGTTATCATCAAAATCTCAAACATGCATATATACTCATTAAAATAATCATAGGATATCATGAATATCATTTAATGACTTAAAACATCATGAAATTAGCATAATAATGCAAATATCTTAAAGGAACTTAAATAAAAGGTAAAAGACTTAAAAAAGGAATTTATGGGTGGAAGTATACCCATAAATGAACTCACATACCTTGGGTGAACTAGAGAGAAACTAACTTGTAGACTTTGAGGAAGAATTTAGAAACCCTAGCCCTTGTTTTGACTTGTTCTTGAGAGACCTTTTTACCTTACATGTAACGACCCAAAATTTTTTGAAAACTCCTTCTGGTTAGTCTTGTATGATGATATATTGGTCATGGTTGAGTTTTGGTTTCTACGGGTTGAGTTTAAGTGGCCAAACCAAAAAAGGATTATTTGGTGGCCTAGAGAGGTCGTTTGGACAGTGAACTTTGAGGAGACATAACTTTTGATGCGGGTTTAACCGTGTGGGTTACTAATTGCATATTTAAGATCTTTGAGTTAACTTCGCAACGCAACTAGTTTCACTCAATTTGGAGTTCGTATGAGGAAGATATGGCCAAAACAGTGAGACTGCCACTGGAATAGGGCTCAGGAAAATGGCCAATGACAGGACCACGGCCCATGTGTGGGTCCACGGTCTATTTGGGAGTCTGGTGTGGGGTTCCAATGATCTCTGGAAGTCCAATGCCTTGACCAAACCCAAGGTAAACTTCACGGACCACCCCACGGTCCATGAGGGTTCAAACGGTCCGTGAGGATGGTCCGTCCAGAGGGGAAAAGAGTTGGTCTTGATGTGGGTTAATTTCTGGGACAGGTTTGGCTCCACGAACCAGTACACGGTCCATTTTAAGCCACACAACCCGTGAAATCCCCTCGTGAAATGTTACAGAAAGTACCCCGAAAGTTTGAGCCGAAGAAAAGTTTAAGTATTGCTTCACGGTGAGTTGTACGGACCATGTGATGATTAGACGGTCACTGTAGATCCTCTGTGTGACCCTGTTTTATAGCTAAATGTCTGTTTGATTAATGGTTTATTCGTAATTTAATTAGTCCCTAGGCCACTTTTAGGCATCCTAAAGTCCCCTAAACACCCCTTAACCTAACCCTAACCCCTTTTCATACATTCCAAGGCTCCTCATTACTCTTTGAAAAAATCAAAATCCTCTTGACCTCCATTGTTGAAAGCTTGAAGAAATTTGGGGGTGCTGTAGAAATTAGGTATTTTAAAGTTGAATTAAACTTGAATATCATGAAGGTTTATGTAACGACCAAAAATATTTTGAAAACCTCTTATGGTTGGTCATGTATGATGTTATACTAGTCATGGTTGAATTTTGGTAGCCACGGGTTAAGTTTAAGTGGCCGAACGTAAAATGGATCATTTGGTGGCCTAGAGAGGTCGTTTGGACAGTGAGTTTTGAGGTAGTATAACATTTGATGTGGGTTGAACCATGTGGGTTACTACTATCAAATTGAATCTCTTTTAATTATCTCTACAACACAACTGGTTTCACTCGATTCAAAGTTTGGATGAGGAAGTTATGGCCAAAATAGTGAGATTGCCTGAAATTCGGAAGACATTGAAAATAGGCTCTGAAAATGGCCCAAAGAGAGGACCACGGACCGTGTGAGGGTCCACGGTCCATGTGGGGGTCCGTTCCATGGTCCAGTGGGTTCAGGGTGGCCTGGACCCAACCCATGTACCAAGTGAGGGCTCACGGACCACCCCACGGTTCGTGAGACCTCAAACGGTCCGTTTGGGGGTTTGTTTAGGGAGGCAGTGAGCTGGCCTTGGTTTGGAGTTAGTTTTTGGGTAAAGTGTGGCTGCACGGACTAGTACACGGTCCTTGTGAAGCCACACGGCCCGTGAACCCCCTTCGTGAAGTGTTCCAGAAAGTCTTCAGAGAGTTCATGGTGAAACTTTCGCTAAGTGTTGTTAGACGGTTGCTTTCATGGACAGTGAGCCATTAGAAGACCACTGTGGCTCCTCCATGATGCACTACTTTTCAGTTTAATGCCTGTTTCATTAATGGTATTTTCATGATTTAATTAATCCCTAGGCCCCTTTTTAGCATCCTAAGGTCCCAAAACCCCCTTAACCTAAACCTAACTCCTTTTCATCCATTCTAAGCCTCCTTATTACACTTTGAAATTTCTCAAATCCTCTTGAGCTCCATTGTTGATGCTTGAAGAAATTTGGGGAAGATAACCTTGGCGTGTTTGATTCTTCAATTCCCTTGGTGATTGTAAGGTATGTGGGATTTGATTCAAGGATTTTCTTTCATCCTTGAAGACCCAAGAACCCTAACCTTTAAATTATGATTTTAAGCTTCTTCAAGTTATTGGTTCTTCAATTATTGTTGTAGTTTAGTCTTGGGAATTACGTGTTGTAGTTTTTAGGTGAAGTAAACATGTTTTAAGCTTGAATTTTATGAATGTTCATGGAAACTCTTGGAGAATCAAATTGCATGTTCCTTTTATGATTTAATTATGCATAGTTAAATTGCATTAAGCTTTATTTATGGATTTTCACATGGTTTATGATGAATTACCTTTTAAATTGTGAAGTTAAGTTTGAATTCCATTACCCCTGTTCTTGATCCTCATTCATGGCATATGCATGGATTATTGATATGTTGAAACTCTTGATGACACTAATGTTTTGAATGTAATGTTAAGACTTATGATCACATAGTCCCTTGATATAGCTCTTTGAGCACCATGGGTGCTCGCACCACCATGATATGATATGATATGATATGAATGGAGCTACACTTATCCATGAGGCATGACATGAAGATTGGTTTGGCTTTTTAGCCCATGATGCATGACTGTGAACTATGTTTAACTCTTGTTAAGTATGCATGTAAGTATTTGAAAGTATGTTTGGCTTTTAAGCCCAAGTATGCATAATTTGGAGTCCAAATTTCAAGTTTCCATTTAAAAGCATGTATGTATGTGTATACGTATTCTTGTGGGATGATGACTTAGTACCAAGAAGGCTTGGTAGAGTAAGTGGGCTATCCCCACGGGTCCCACTCCTTTCTCAAAACTATGGGCCTACATAGGTTGCTACTGAAATAACCGGGTTATAAGATATGCCTTGATATGCTATGATATGATATGTTATGACATGCTATGAATGTAAACCTTTCCAAAATGACCGGGTCGTAAGGAATGTGGCCGTCATACTGAAATGACCGGGTCGTAAGGTGTGGTGAATATTACCTTTGGCAAGTAGTCTTCTCTGATCCAACGGGAGGTCACATTGGGCAAGCTCATGTTGTAGCTCACATGGACTTGTGATGTCGGATATGGTTCAATCCCCTCTATACTACGCATTATGACATTTCATGCATCATGATTTCATGGCATATTGTATTTTGTCCTTTCCTATATTCATTTCTATATATGTGCCCTTGTCATGTAGGTTGTCACAGGCTCATGTGCATTTGCATGCCCGCATACTTAGTACTTTATTGTGCTAATCCATATTTTTTTCTACATGCTCTAACCATGTAGGTGTCGGCGATGACTTCCACATTCCACCGAACGACGTGTGATTATTCTTAAAGACTTGTACTAGTGATGAGCCCTTTTGTTCAAGGGCAATAGTCACCTTCTATCCACCTAGTTTTATTATGTCATTTATTTCATTTATGTATTCAGGGTGATCCTATACTATGTTGAGGCTCTGTTTCATCTATGTTGAGGCTTATGTACCATTCTAAACTCTTGTACGTTGGCTTGTTATGTTAAACAATTTGGGTTATGTAATACTATGCTATTAGCTTTGATAATGGAATTAGCCTCTTATTATGCTTATGACTCGTATATGGGGGATTGTGAATGACTATGTGCTTATGTGGTACGTCCCATAACCCAGGTGTTCCCCCATAGCTTAAATTCCCTTTACCCGTATCCCTTAGAGCTTATGTGTTATGTGTTTAGCTTCCCCGCTTCAGAACCGATGATATGTGTAATGATGCTATGATGGCTTGATCGAGGACTTTTGGGTTCTCCTTTGTCATGTCACATCTAGACCCCTATCTGGGTCGTGACAGTTTAATGGTATTGATAATGATCAAGTATGCATGTTCCTTACACCTTTAAATTATGCGTGGGTACTACTTAAATGATGTTTTAATGATAGACTTAACTTGAATTTCTCATGAACTATTATTGAATTGAATGTAAAGTTTGAATTCCATTACCTATGATTTTCACATTGTTCCTCATAGCATTGAAAGCATGTTTTATGGTTTATGATGAATGTTTTCATGTGGGCTAAGTTCCAACATGCTTATGACTATGATTTTGCACAAGTATGGGTTAAGGCTAAGTTGTGATCATACTAAGTCTATGCTATGGATCTTTGAGCAACATGGGTTTTTACACCACTATAATTTGACAAGCATGTTATGTATGGTGCTACTCTTATGCATGAAGTATGACATGAAAGTTGTTTGGCTTTTTAGCCCATGATGCGTGACTATAACTATGTTTAACTCCTGTTAAGTATGCATGATAGCATTTGATAGTATATTTTACTCCCAAGCCTAAGTATACATATTTTTAAGTCTAAGTGCCAAGTTTCGCTTTAAAATCATGTATATGTATATGTATTCTTGTGGGATGTGGATTTAACACCTAGGGATTGGAGTCGGGATGGGCTATCTTCATAGGGTCCATACTCCTTTCCGTCAAACTAAGTGTCTCCATAGGTATTATATGCCATGTTATGTAAATCCTTTCGAAATGGGAGACCTGTCAAGAAGGTGGCCATCACACCGAAATAGGAGACCCATAAGGTGTGGTGTGTTCTACCCTTGGCAAGTAGACACCCTCATCTCGATGCAAGGGCCTTGCATCGGGAGTTCATATACTAGCTCGCATGAATTGTGATGTCGATTATGATTCCATCCCCTCTATATTAAGTATTGTGGCATTGCATGCATCATGGTTTCATGGCGTATTGTATATAGTCCTTTCTTATATTCGCTTCTATATATGTGCCCTTGTCATATAGTTTGCCATAGGTTCATGTGCATATGCATTTGCATGCAAGCATACGTAGTTCTTAATTATTCTAACCCATATTTTTTTTCTACATGTTCTAACCATGTAGGGACTGGAGATGATATTTACATTCTACCGGATAACGCTTGATCATTTTCTGAAGACTTTACTAGTGGTAAGCCCTTTTGTTCAAGGGAAATAGACACCTTCTATCTACCTAGTTTCTTTATGTCATTTACTCTTTCTTATGTATTGAGGGTGAGCCTCAAACCTTGTCGAGGCCCCACTTGATCTATGTAGAGGCTTGTTGGACCATTCCAAACTATTGTACGTCAACTTGTTATGTTAAACCTTATGGTTATGTAATACTATGCTTATTAGCCTTGGTTATAAGAATTACCGTTAATTATGCTTATGATTTGAATGTTGGGAATTGTGAATGACTATGTGATTATGTGGAAAGTCCCATAATCCCGGTGTGCCCCCATAGTTGAATTCCCCTTTCCCGTTTTCTTAGAGAAAATTGCTATGTGTTACATGAATCCATGTTTGTCCCATTCCCGACGACATCCCCATAGCTTGAGTCCCAAGTCCCGAATCCCTTAGAGCTTATGTGTTATGTGTTTAGCTTCTTTGCTTCCTAACTGATGATGTGTGTGATGATGCTATGATGGCTTGATCGAGGACTTTTGGGTTCTCCTTTGCCATATCACATCAAGGCCCCTATCTGGGTTGTGACAAAGATGGTATCAGAGCCCTATGTTTGTAATGATCCACGGAGTTCAATATTCCGTGGCGATTAGATTCTTGTTCATGGGTATGATGCCCGCCATGTCTATGAACAAGAGGCTATGACTATATTTTTAGGAATTGCTTCATTTCATTTCTTTATTATGTCATGCTATGAGATCTTATGATGAATCTCACTAAACTTTGATATTTTATCGCTCTTTCAGAAAATGCCTCCAAGAAGAGCTCCCCTTCCCCGTCCAGCTCCGGAAGTTGAGTAACTAGCTCCTCGGGCATCGATTGAGGAACAGGTGTCCCATGCCAAGTTCAGGAATATTGTCTCCATGTTGGCCCAAGTTATGGCCAACCAAGCTTGGTCGGTCAACCCGGTCAATGTCACTACTCCAGCCTCAAGGGTGAGGGACTTTACTCACATGAACCCTTCAGAATTTTATGGTTCTAAGGTTGACGAGGATGCCCAAGAGTTTGTGGATGAACTCACTAAAGTGTTGTCGATTATGGAGGTTAGTTCGGAGGAAAAGGTGGAGTTGGCGGCTTACCAACTCAAGGATGTGGCACAAGTATGGTATAATCCGTGGCTTGTGGAGAGGGTGATGGATGTGAAGGTTGGATGGGAGGAATTCAAGATGGCCTTCCTTGATCGGTTCTTCCCATTTGAGCTTAGGGAGGCTAAGATGACCGAGTTTATCAATCTTTTTCAAGGTACTATGATCGTGAGGGACTATGCCCTCAAGTTCACAAAACTCTCCAAGTATGCCCCTATGCTTGTTTTGGATCCCCGTGCAAAAATGTACAAGTTTATCTCGGGGGTGTTGGACTTTGTTGTGAAGGAGTGCCGGACGACTATGCTTATTAAAGAGATGGATATTTCATGGCCCATGACCTATGCAGAACAAATTGAGGGCGGAAAGTTGAAAGAGAGAAGGGTGCATGAGGCGAAGAGGGCCCGACTTGATGGTGGGTTCTCAAATGTCAAGGGTGGTGGATTTGGCCGCTTCCAACAAGGCCAAGGTTCTAATGTGAAACTTGCTACTAAAGTATCTCCTCCTAAGGCATCGGTTAGGGTTGTTCCCCGGTTTCCTCTTTGTGGCCATTGCAGAAAACATAATGTGGGTGATTGTAGGAAGCTTTTGGATTCTTGCTTCGGATGTTGTGGCTTGGACCACAAAGTTTGAAATTGTCCAAAGCGTGTGAAGATGGACCAAGTGGCTCCTGGTGGTCAAAGGCCGCCTAAGGCTCCGATTGGTGGTGCTCCAAGGAACAACCAGTTTTATGCTCTTCATGCCCGCCAAGAAATGGAGGAAGCTCTGGATGTCGTTACAGGTATGTTGAAAATCTTTAACTTTGATGCATATGCTTTACTTGATCCGGGTGCAAATTTGTCTTTTCTTACTCCTTTGTTGGCTACTAAATTTGGTGTGAGTTCTGAGACTTTGAGGGAACCTTATTCTGTGTATACTCCTGTGGGTGATTCTATTGTGGCCCGGAAGGTATATAGGGGTTGTCCCGTGTTGGTGTTGCATAAAGTGTTCCTTAGTGATCTTATAGAACTTGAAATGTATGATTTTGATGTCATTCTTTGGATGGATTGGTTGCATGCATCTTATGCCTCTATTGATTGTAGAACTAGGCGTGTTAAGTTTTGAGTCCCTAATGAGCTAGTATTAGAATGGATAGTATTAGAATGGAAGGGTTGAAATTCCGTAGTAAAGGGTAGGTTTATTTTCTATCTTAAGGACCAGAGAACGATTGGGAAAGGATGTATTTATCATATAGTCTGGGTTAGGGATATGGAAGGAGAATCCCTTAGGCTTGAATCGGTGCCAGTAGTAAAAGAATTCCCCGATGTGTTCCGGAAGACTTGCCCGGTATCCCTCCCAATAGAGAGGTGGAGTTTGGTATAGACCTTCTCCCAGTTAATAAACCCATTTTGATTCCCTCGTATCGTATGACTCTGGCGGAGTTAAAGGAGTTGAAACACTAATTGAAGGACTTGTTGGAATAGGGGTATATTAGGCCCAGCATTTCACCTTGGGGTGCTCCGGTGTTGCTTATGAGGAAAAAGGATGAGACTCTTCGGATGTGTATTAATTATAGGTAATTGAATAAGGTGACCGTGAAGAATAGGTACCCATTGCCTACGATTGATGATTTGTTTGATCAACTTCAAGAGGCTACTCATTTCTCCAAAATAAATCTCCATACGGGTTATCATAAATTCAACGTGAGGGAGTCTGATATTTCCAAGACATCTTTTTGAACCTGTTATGGTCATTTTGAATTTTTGATGATGTCTTTTAGGTTGACTAATGCTCCGACGGTGTTTATGGATCTCATGAATCGGGTATTCAAGCCTTACCTTGATAGTTTTGTGGTGGTGTTTACTGATGATATTTTGATTTACTCGCGTACTGAGCAAGAGCATATGAGTCATTTAAGGTTATCTCTCCAAACTTTGACGGAAATGAAATTGTATGCTAAATTTAGTAAGTGTGAGTTTTTGTTGGGTGAAGTTGCCTTTCTTGGCCATGTGGTGTCCAGTGATGGCATCAAGGTCGATCCTAAGAAAACCGAGGCGGTAAGAGAATGGCCTAGACCATTGACTCCTTCGGACATTCATAGTTTCCTTGGTTTGGCCGGTTACTACAGAAGGTTTGTTTAGGGGTTTTCATCTATAGCGTCTCCGTTGACTAAATTGACTCAAAAGAAAGCCAAGTTTGTGTGGTCTAATGAATGTGAGAAAAACTTCCAAACTTTGAAAGATTGGCTTACATCGACTCCAGTTTTGACTTTGCCAAGTGGTTTAGATGGGTTTGTGGTTTATTGTGATGCATCCCGTATCGATTTGGGTTGTGTGCT
>JBCEWC010020605.1:0-10856 GCA_038996855.1 Solanum aculeatissimum
TAAAGCTAGAACAATCCTCCTCGACAAGATAACTAACACGACTACTAGGAATTTTCCAATCCTCATGATAAATCTCTTACTAGCATTATCGATAAGATTTACACTTGGAGTGTACTAGTATACCCACATTTCTATATACTCTCATTTGCTTAACAAAAATATTCTATCTCAAGAACCACTATAACAAATGGGGTGTTTAGCAACGAATTGTTTAGCTGTGATAAAAACATTGTCACCAAATATGCTTTTTTTATCACAAAAATTAGATTTCGTGCTCAAATGCATGGTTCACATATTTTTAGTGACGAAAAACAAATTTCGTACGAAATGCTTTGTCTAGGAAGCTTTCACACAAAAAAAATGAATTTGCGCCAATTGTTATTTAATTTTAGCCACAAATTTGAGGATATTGGTGACAAACAGCTTCGTCACTAATTTTGTTGACAATTTGTGACAGACCTCAAATGTATGACTCAGGTGTTTTTAATGTCAAAAATAATTTCGTCGAAAATGTTCTTTTTCCCACCAAAAACAATAAACAGGTGCAATTATTAGGCAATATTAGACGCGAATTTGAGGATATTGGTGACGACAAGTTTTAATACTAATTTTATTGACATTTGGTGAAAAATCATCATTTGTCTTTGATTCGTTTAAGTTTGGATACAAAAATATTTCGTCACTAAAATTATGTAATTATATTAGAGACATAATAATATTTGTAGTAAAATGGTGTAAAGTTTAGTCACTAATTGTATATCATTTGTTATGTCACTTTTTGTCACTAATAATATACACAAATTAGTGACATTCATTCTTTTGTCTCTATTTATCTACGATAAAAAATTTCTCACGAATTATTTAATCTCTGTAACAAATATACTTTTCATCTCAAATTAATATCCTATGCACTAAAAAAAATCTGTAGAACTTTTTCAATCTACAAACCTTTTCCATCAAAAAGCACATTGACACTAATTATCAAGTAATTTGACTAAAAAGTTACATTATCAATGACACATTAATTTCAATACTAGTATAATAAATAATTCACGAGGAATCATTATTTATCATTTTTTTTTTAAAAAAAAAATCATTCCAAAAATATATTAAAAATACAAATTGGAAAAGAGCATGACAAATACAGGCAAGAAGCAGAGGACTGAAACTGAATATTAAAAATATTGTGATTATGAGCTCATTTTTGTTCGGTTTTCTAATTGATTTTCACCAATGGATTACAAATTAGATGGGGCAACATTTTCATTAAAAAAATTCAGATTTTAGCCTCAATTTCTTATATTGAATTTTTGGACTATTTTGTCGTTCTCCCCGAATTGCTTGAATCAATTCTTGGCTAGATTGTGGTGTGTTGGAAATAATTTGGAAGGGGAAGACACTCTTATTAGATTGATTTTTTGGCTAATTCGAGGCAAGAGACTTTCTAAACCTTGTTGAGTTTAATTGAACACGGTATCTTCCTTTCTTTGTTTATTTGAGGATTAGTGAAATGATTTAGCAGAAATGATGGGGTAATGGGAATGTTGATGTGACATTATGTATGAATTGACTCTAGCATTGGTGCATACTTGCTAAATGATGATGATCCTTTTGTTGACAATGTGGATTGAGCTTGTAATTCCAATTGTTGAGATATAGAAATGCCACAACCAACTATACAAGTCATGATGGCCCCTACCTTACCCTCGATAGGCAAGTCTAACCCTGGCCCGAAATAGCTAGTAATGTGCACAACTGAAACAGTTTAACAATTAATTGACATGAAAGAAAACTGACACTAGATATATATACACAATATTAATAGAAAAACACCCCTCCAAAGCACCTGGAAGTCACCTATACAAAACTACTATAGACACGATATAGTTCAGTGAACTATAATACGAATACAAGGCAAGTCTTGAGTCACAAAACATAGCAACTGATATAGAAGGACACCGGAAGGATCCAAGGACGTCAAATTCTCAACACTACTCTCCGGATATACAACTATCAAAGGAAGAGTCAATGTTGCTAGCTCGTGCTAGGACCTGCTCCACGAAAGAAATAGAGAAAGTAGGGTTGAATACAAAAAATAAGGTATACAGTAGGCATCATAGGTTGACTGATTAAGAACAGTAAATAAAGCAGTGATAAAATAAAATAACTCTACAAGTGTCTATTCACAAGAACTAGGTACACATGCCAATGAGTATGGAAGTAACCAAAGACTAGATGGATGTATAGTTGTGTACGTGGGTGTAAGGCTCTACTTTTTATGCATCCTCTAATCGAGGCCCCATAAGCCGAGAAGGTACACCCACGCATAATGACCGGGTGAGTAGGTGTAGGGATCTAGGTGTTAAGTTTGAACTAAGCTTGTAACCCAATCATGTGCGTATAACTATGACTCTAACAAAACCACCTAAATGAGCCTTTAACCTAAACTATATACCTCGACTCGGCCTCTAACCCTGGCTTCCACTCGGACTTTAACCTAGATAACTCAGACATTAACCAAGATATCTCACAATTCAGCTGAGACAACTCAGACTTTAACAATGACAACTCAACCTTCAACCAAGGCTATATCCTGGACTTTACCAATATAAGGTTAGACGTGGCTAGTGGTCTGTCTTGTCCCTTAGGCCCGGACTAGTCTAAAATGCCCTCTATAATTGTCAACTTTAACTTTATAGTCTTTAAATAGTGGTAAACAAAGAGTAACTCATCCTCATTCACACACTGTCTTAGTGGGCGGACATGAAATCATACGTAAGAAAAGCTCTGGGCTTTATCTGTAAAACATTTACAAAGTATAAGGGTGAGACCATCAGTCGCCTTATATCTGAGTAGAAATAATGTGCCATGGGAAAAATTAAAAGGCTATCTAATAGAAAGAGTAATCAGATCCCCAGCTCATTACAACCTATCTAAGGCTCAACTCTACAAACTCTGGTTTGATAGTTCTGTCTACAAGGATGTACGCCTCTCAAATCACATGGAAACAAACATAATTATCTACCGTACTTAACCAGCATGGGTCTAGGGCATCACTAGTCTAAGCCTAGACTAAGGCCCAAAAATAACGAATAATCATAAGTACAGTAGATGGTGACTACATGAGTTATACACATGCATAACATGTCAAACAACAGTTCTTTCAATCCCTAGTAAGCAGAATAACAACAGATAGTCAGTGTATGATAAAAATCAATTTATCAATTCCCAAAGGACCTTCAACAGGTCAAATCATCATCCTATTAGCCCAGACAACCAACAATACAATAGGAAATCAAATGACTAGTCACACGTGCCCTCAACATGCCAACAGATAACCTGACAATCACAAATGACAACTAACATACTCATACACAACATGTATGGACTTTAACCCCTTTCGCTTCTCCCCATTGAATCAACCCCAAAAAGTATTCATATATTCCACTCAGTCTAAGAGAGGGAAGACCGTAACCTACCTGTGTGTAGATAACACACATCTCTTATCACTCTATTGGTCCTTCACCCTTCCATAAAATCTCAAAATGCTGCCAACCTACCAAAAATGGGACGTCATCAATATGGTCATTTTGACATTAAAATCATAAGAAATCTACATATACTGAATTCGGGGTGACATAGCGAGAAATTGGGGAATATACCCAAAATCCCAAAACAGACCCTTTATAATGATTCTTATAGCTACCTGATCACATACCTCAAATTCAGGCTCAATTCAATACTAGAAATTATGTAACATAACCCAAGAAGTAATAACATTTCCTTTCGGAAGAACAAATAAAAGGCAGAAACTATTCTATCAAAAAACCCCAAAAACCTCCATAGTCTCACACACCTTAACACCATAATGATTAGAAAAATTTCCAAAATTAACCAAGAAAAAGGGTCTGCCCATAGTCACCATATCAAATATACCGCAATATGGCTCGAAAATCCATAAAAATGACACTGAGACATAGAATTCCGAAGGAGGGTTGTAAAAAAGGGTGTTTTCTCTACAAAGATCTTGGAAAAAGAAAGATAAAAAATTTTCCTCTTTGCAGAAATAGCCACTGGAGAGAAAATCAACAAGAATATTATACCACGATGATGAGATTGCGACGTAAAGTAATTTTCGTTAAACTTCCGAGTTGAGAGTCTGAGTGACCAAGGAGTATTGGGAAGGTGGTTTGATCCTTTCTTTAGTTTTCTTGCTATTCCAAATGAAAAAATGAACGATAGGGCTGCTTATAAATACAAATATACCTAAAGATAAGAGGGACATACATCGAGGTGCCTACTTGCGAGTCTCATGAAAATGTGCATACCTCTCTATTTTAAGATCGTATGACCAAACCAATTAGTGCCTTGGAAACCAGACTCAAAGATCTTCGATTTGGTGGGCCATGGCCTTTCTAACTATTTATATTTTAGGAGAAAAGTGCTAAGACATTTAATGCAGAATTTCAAAAAATCACTTAACAACATCCACAATAACTTCCACCGACTTTTATTGTGCAACTTCCTTGACCCCCACCCTTAACATATGAATGGTATGCACTTAAAATACCTCATAAAACATCCTTCCTAAAATTTTAAGAAGTCTTAGTTATATTCCCAAAGTAAAAGTTAATTCCAATTTCAAAATAGGCCAAGTTGTACAACCTCCAAATGAATGATGAAGCGACCGAACTATTAGTGCGAACAATCTCTATAGGGGTGCTCTGACCAATACAAAAAGTGTAGTAACATAAAAATGACCTGGAGGGTCATTACAACATCCACTACTATAGAAGCTTTCATCTGTGAAATTAACTTTATAAAATAAAATGCACTGAGCCATGATGTGATTAGAGAAATGAGATACATTGTGGAATGAAATGTGCTGAGGAATGAAATAATTTGAGAACTGAAATACATGATTTTTTTTTGGCTTGTGGCAAATTTTGAGAACTAAAGGGATATTTCGTAGGTTTGTTGCTTGTTTTAAATGACTTTCTTCCCATTAATATAAAGAGGATGTTTATCATAAAACATGAGCTTCTGGAAACTTTATTACTTTGAGGCTTATGTTGACTTGACTATACTCTTTTATTTGTGATCAACATATATTACATTCATGCATGATACATGGTAAATAATATTATTCATATTTTTTTATCAAAGTCAACTTTTTAGGTTATAAAGGACTCAAAGTACAAAAAATGCACAAAATCCAAATGAACGACCAAACGCAAGTTAGAACTGATCTGGGGTCGCTATAGAAATGCTCCAACAAATAAGAAAAAGAGTGGTAAGAAAATGACCTGGAGGGTCATTACATGACGAAACCATAAGGATTGTGTTCCAAGGTCATCAACCTAAAGTTTAAACCAAAGTCAAATATTTTCACTTTTGAAGTTTCAAAATGGAAAAACTTGCATGATGTAACGATCCAAAAATTTTTGAACTTCGTAATAGTTGGTCAAGTTTAGTGTTAGACTAGTCGTGGTTGAATTCGAGTAGCCATGGGTTGTATTTAAGTGGCCGGACTCAAAGCCAATCCTTTGGTGGTGTTATGGGCCCGGTTGGGTAGTGTACTATGAACGATCGTAACTTTTGGTATGGGTTGAACACTATGGGATGGTATATACCAAATTGAATCTCTTTGATTTATCTTCACAACACAACTAGTTTCACTCAATTCGGAGTTCGTATGAGAATATTACGGCAAAAATAGTAAGACTACCTGTAATTGGAAGTACGCTGGAAACAAGGTTCTGGAATTGGGTTAAGGGGCGGAACACGGACCGTTTGGTGGTCCAAGGTCCATGTGGGGGCTCGTGAGATGTTCCAGCGGGCTCCAGGTGTCTAGGGCCCAAGCCAAGGAACAAGTCAAATCCCACGGACCACCCCACGGTCTGTGAGACACTTCACGTCCCGTGAGGGGTCCTATAAAGTGGGGAAGAAAGTTGGCAAGCGTTTGAGGATGGAATCCGGACCAATTTATTCTCCACGGACAAGTAAAAGGTTCGTGTGCAGCTACACGGTCCGTGAGACCCTCCATGAAGTGATCCATGAAGTCCTCTGAGAGTTCGAGTCGAAGTCGAGGCTATGTGTGGCCTCACGGTCTAGTACACGGACCGTGTACCAATGGACGACCATTGTAGCCCTCTGTGTGACACTATTTTAGTTAATTAGTCCATTTCATTAAAGGTTAATTCATAATTTAATTAGATCCTATGATCCTTTTAGGCTTTCTATGGTCCCCTAAACCTCCTAAATCAAACCCTAAACCCTTTTCATCCATTTTAACACTCTTCAATCCATTTTGAAATTCTCTCAATCCTCTTGACCTCCATTGGTGAAAGCTTGAAGAAATTTGGGAAAGATCATCCTTTTTGTGAAATCCTTCAATTCTCTTGGTTAATTTCAAGGTATGTGGGTTTGATTCATGGATTCCCTTTCATCCATGAAGACCCAAGAACCCTCCTCTTTAAATTATGATTTTAAGTTTTCTTTAAGGTTGGGTTCTTTAAATTTTAAAGTATTTAATTGAATGGGATTATGTGCTGTAGAAATTAGGTGATTTAAAGTTGATTTAAGTTTAAATTATGTGAAGAATCAATGGTTTTGATGATGATCAAGTATTTCATGTCCCTTTTCCTCTTGATTTATGCATGGGTAGTATTTATTGATGTTTTGAAGGTAGGTTTGACTTAAATTTCTCATGAACTACTCTTGATTTGAATTTAAAGTATGAATCCTAGTAGCCATGCTATTCTCATTGTTCCTCATGACATTGCATGCATGATCATGGATATTTTTATGAATGTTTTTATGTGGGCTAAGTCCCAAACATGTTTATTACTATGATTTTGAACAAGTATGGGTTATGGCTAAGTTGTGACCACACTAAGTCTATGATTTGGCTCTTTGCGCAACATGGGTGTTTACACCAACATGAATTGACAAGTATGAGAAGTATTGAGCTACTCTTTTGCATGAAGTTTTACATGAAAGTTTATTTGAATTTTTAGCCCATGTTGCATGATTATAAAATGTGTTTGACTCTTGTTAAGTATGCATAAGAGTTTTAAAAGTATGTTTGGCTTCTAAGCCCAAGCATGCATGGTTTGATGTTCATGTGTCTAGTTTTCATTTTAAAAGCATGTATATGTATACGTATTCTTGTGGGATGATGACTTAGTACTAAGAATGATTGGAATAGTAAGTGAGCTATCCCAAAGGGTCCCACTTCTTTCCTAAAACTATATGCCTACGTAGGTTGTACCGAAATGGTAGACTCGTAAAGTATGCTTTTTATATAATATGCTATGCTATGTAAATCCTTCCAAAATGGGAGACGCGTAAAGAAGGGGGCCATCACACCAAAAAGGGAGGCCCGTAAGGTGTGGTATAAATTACCTTTGGCAAGTAATCTTCTCTGATCTTATGGGAGGCTTCATTGGGAAAGTTCATGTTGTAGCTCACATGAGTTTGGATATCGGGTATGGTTCCTTCACCTTATAAGCATTATGGCATTTCATGCATCATGATCACCATGGCATATTGATATATATTGGTCTTTCCTATATTCTCTTCTATGTATGTGCCCTTGCCATGTAGGTTGTTATAGGTTAATGTGCACACATTGCATGGCCACATACTTGGTTCTTTATTGTGCTAACGCATGCTCTTGTCTACATGTTCTAACCATGTAGGTACAGACGACAACCTCTATCTACCTTTGCACGACGAGTGATTCTCTTGAAGCTATCTTCTTGTGGTAAGCCCTTTGTCCAAGGGCAATATCTACTTTTCTCTATCTTGTAGTTGTTTATTTTCTTAGTTCATATATTAAGGGTGAGCCTCAAACTATATCAAGGCCCCGCTCTTCCTATGTAGAGACAATGTTGGACATACGATACTCTTGCACGTTGTATTATGCTTACTTTTGGTTGTTATGACTTTTGGGATTATGTTATGAAAATGATGTTTTGATTTTATGCTTATGCTTATGCTTATGGGATTGTGAATGTTAGGAATGTGCTTATGTGGAAAGTTCCATAACCCCGGTGTGCCCCCATAGCTTGAGTCCTACTTATCCGTCCCTTAGAAATACTTGTTATGTGCTATATGATTCATGCTTGTCCCATTCCCGGCAACATCCTCATAGGTTGAGTCCAAAGTCCCGTTTCTCTTAGAATTATGTGTTATGCGTTTGCTTTTCGCGCTTCTGAACTGATGATGTGAGTGATGATGCTATGATGGCTTGATCGGGATCCTTCGGGGTTCTCCTTCACCATGTCACATCTAGGCCCTACTTTTGGGTCGTGACAAAGATGGTATCAAATCCCTTGGTTTGTAAATGAACCTCGGAGTCCAACATACCGCGTCACTTATAGTCTTGTTCATGGGTGTGATGCGCACCATACCTATGAGTGAGATGCTATGATGATATTTTAGGAAATTATCAGTTCATTCTCTCTTATGTTGTGCCTTGTACTATTTATGAGATTCCCTAAACTCTTGGTTCTTGTCTTTCTTTCAGAATATACCTCCTCGAAGAGCTCCCTTCCCCCGTCAAGATCTTGAATTTGAGGAACAAGCCCCTCGTGCACCGATAGAGGAACAAGTATCCCATGCTGAGTTCTAAAATGTGGTGCCATGTTGGCCCAAGTTGTGGCTAACCAAGCCCAATCAATCAATCCTGTTAATGTAGGCACTCCGGCCTCTAGGGTGAGGGATTTCACCCGGATGAACCCTCTAGAGTTCTATGGCTCGAAAGTGGAGGAAGATGCTCAAGAGTTCATTGATGAACTTACCAAGGTGTTGACAATAAAGGGGGGAGTTCGGAATAGAAAAAGTTGGCCGCTTATCAATTGAAAGATGTGGCCCAAGTATGGTATGGTCAATGGGGTTGGTTGAATGGGCTGTAGATGTCAAAGTTGGATGGGAAGAGTTTAAGATGACTTTCCTTGATCGTTGTTTTCCACATGAGCTTAGGGAAGCCAAAATGACCGAGTTCATCAACCTTCGGCAAGGTGGTATGACCATGAGAGACTATGCTCTCAAATTTACTAAGCTCTCCAAGTATGCTTTAATGCTTGTATCTGATCCCCGTGCAAGAATGCATAAGGTTTTTTTCTGGTATTTTTGACTTGGTGGTGAAAGAATTCTGAACCACAATGCTCGTTCGTGACATGGATATCTCTCAGATTATGACTTATGCCGTGCAAATTGAGGGAGAAAAGTTTAAGGAAAGAAGAGTGCATGAAGCTAAGAGGGCCCGGTTTAATGGTGGGTTCTCCAACTCTAAGGGTGGTGGTGGTTTTGGCCTATTCCATCAAGGACAAGGTTCTAATATGAGGGTTGCTAATATGAGAGTGCCTCTTCCTAAAGCACAAGTTGGGGGCGGTCCCCGAATTCATCTTTGTGGTCAATGTAGGAAGCATTATATGGGTGATTGTAGAAAAGCTTCGGGTTTTTGCTATGGATGTGGTGGTTTGGACCACAATGTTTTAGATTTTCCAAGGGTTGCCAAGAAAGATAAAGTGGCTCCCGGTGGTCAAGGACCGCCAAAGGCTCCGGTTGGTGGTTCTTCAAGGAACAATCAGTTTTATGCTCTTCATGCTCGACAAGAGGTGGAGGAAGCTTCGGACGTCATAACTGGTATGTTAAAAATCTTTGATTTTAATGCTTATGCTTTACTTGATCCAGGTGCAAAGTTATCTTTTGTGACTCCTCTATTGTATGCTAAATATGGTTTAGGTCCTAAAACTCTAAGGGAACCATATTTGGCTTATAATCCCGTGGGTGATTCTATTATTGCCCAAAAAGTGTATCGGGGTTGTCCTATCTTTGTGTTGCATAAAGTGTTCCCCGGTGACCTTGTAGAACTTCAGATGTATGATTTCGATATTATCCTTGGAATGGATTGGTTGCATGCATCGTATGTCTCGGTTGATTATAGGACTAGGCGAGTTAAATTCTAAGTTCCAAATGAACCCGTCTTGGAGTGGAAGGGTAGCAATTCTGTGATTAAGAGTTAGTTTATTTCCTACCTCAAGGCCTGGAAAATGATTTGTAAAAGGTGTATTTATCATATTATGGGGGTTAGAAATATGGAGGGTGTGTTACCTTAGCTTGAATCAGTTCCGGTTGTTAATGAGTTTTCTGATGTGTTTCCCAAGGACTTGCCCGGTATCCCTCCCGATAGAGAAATAGACTTTGGAGATCTCTTTTTTGATACTCAACCTATCTCTATTCCTTCTTATCGTATGGCCCCAGAGGAATTGAATGAGTTGAAGGATCAATTCAAAGATTTGCTAGAAAAGGGGTTTATTAGGCTGAGTATCTCACCATGGGGTGCTCCCGTGTTGATTGTGAGAAAGAACAATGGGTCGCTCCGAATGTGTATTAATTATCGGTAATAGAACAAGCTGACCATTAAGAATAGATACCCATTGCCTAGGATTGATAATTTGTTTGACCAACTTCAAGGGGCTACTCTCTTTTCAAAAATAGATCTTCGTTCGGGTTATCATCAATTGAAGGTAAGGGAGTGTGATATTCCCAAGATGGCATTTTCGATTGGGTATGGTTATTTTGAATTTGTGGTGATGTCATTTGGGTTGACTAATGCTTCGGCGGTGTTTATGGATCTTATGAATCAAGTGTTCAAGCCGTTCCTTGATAATTTTGTGGTGGTCTTCATTGACGACAATTTTATTTACTCCTGTAGTGAACAGGAACATATGGATCATTTGCGATTGGTTCTTCAAACTTTGAGAGAAAAAGCAATTGTATGCAAAGTTTAGCAAATGTGAATTTTGGTTGGGAGAAGTTGCTTTCCTTGGTCATGTGGTGTCCGG
>JBCEWC010020606.1:0-10856 GCA_038996855.1 Solanum aculeatissimum
TGCTTTGTCTGATTTTCCTGCACACTATACCACACAAACATTAAACGTAACAATTTGCTTGAGAATTCGCAAAGGTTATAGCTAGAAAGGCGTCAAATGATGAGTGTTTTTACGACTCATCAGGCTCTTGTCCCGAAAAGGTATACAATGATTGTGGATCCAAGAGAGAGAGTTGAGCGTCCATACCTTGACAAGTAATGGACTGGCATCGCCTTCGTTATGCATCACTACCTATTGTGGTGGGAGTATTGTTGGTTAGAGAAACTCCTTAATTTTGCATAATTGATTTGATAGTTTCTTTTAGGAGCATTGTTTTACTATACAAATATTGCATGTTTCACTGAGTTGAGTTGAGTATATTGAGCTGAGTTGATGTTTGAGTCGAGCCTCTTAAATTGAGTTGAGTTCTTTGAATTGAGCATCTATGACTGTTCCTTTCCTTTTTGCCATTTTACATACCAGTATATCCCATATACTGGAGGAGCCTTTTTTCTTTCTTATATTGAGTAGTCATAGTTATTTCTTTTGAGATAGCTCGGGACTTTTCTTGGAATCTTCTAGAGTTGGATAGAGGCTTCATAGATATTGAGTGGAGACAGTTGATTGTTACTTATGTTCCAATTCTTATCCATTGGAAACTATTATTGAAAAAGACTTAGTATTTATATACTTTAATAGCCTTTCTTGAGTACTTTCTTCCTCTATTGAGTATGATGTGATGATGATGCCAGGTGATTCTCTTGGGGAATTAACAATAGTTTTTCAAGTGTTGGCCACATCAAGGGTACCCTCTGGTGGTGTGACACCAATCAAACAGAAGTTGTTGGATTTTCTCCAGCTCTTTATCCATTTTCAGCACTTTAACTTAGTTGTTGTTTTGTAGGAGTTAGTTATTATTTTAAATAATTTATTTATCATGGGATCATGTGAAAAGTAGCTGTTAAAATTTAGGCTCTAGTGGTTGCATTTTTTTTATATTTAAACATTATTTGAATTAGATGAAAAATTAATTTTCTAGAAAATATTTTTTGTTCTTCTTCTTGCCTTTATTTTCTATTTTCGGAGTTGAAATTAAGTTTATAAACTCTAACAAAATGGTATCAGATCTCTCTTCTTGAGGGACTTTAATTAAGGAAAACTCATTTTCTTATTCTTTTTTTTTATATGGAATCATAAACTCCTTTCACTACGTTAGCACTACCTGTCTTCAAAGGTGAAGGCTATCATATTTGAGCAGCAAGACTGGAGGCATATATGGAGGCAAATGATCTACGGGAAGCTATTGATGAGGACTAAAAAGTTCCTCTCTTTCCTACAAATCCAACTATGCCACAAATAAGAAATCACAAGGAGAAGAAAACAAGAAAGTCAAAAGCTGAAGCAACGTTATTTGCTAAAATCTTATATGAAATCTTTGTCAGGATTATGACAATGAAATAAACATTTGAGGTCTGAAATTTCCTAAATAAAGAATATGAATGATATGAACGGACGAAAGGAATGAAAATTCTCAACTTGATAAGAGAATTTGAACTTCACAAGATGAAGGATCCAGAGACAGTCAAAGAGTATTCTGACAGGTTACTCAATATTGCCAACAATTTTAGATTACTTTGCTTTGAATATCCAGATTCTAGGTTGGTTCAAAAGATTCTTATAACAATACCTGAAAATTTTGAAGCAACTATTTCCTCGCTGAAAAATTCTAAAGGATTTGTCAACAATTAGTTTGGCAGAACCATTTAATACTTTACAGGCACAAAAATAGAGAAAGGTGAAAAATATTGGAGAAAGGTGATTAGACAGGACATAACATAATTTCATATTATTAAGGACATGACTTAAGATAGAAAGGAGTGAATTTCATGTATTAGGGTAGAAGGATAGTAGGGGTAGAGTGTTTTCTTACCTTGCGAATGTTTATTACTTGTTGTAGGACTAGTCGTGCCCTTGTAGTTTTTGCCATATATTATTTATTATATTTTGATTATCACACTATTTTGCTATTGTTATTATTTCTCTCCCGTAAACTTTATACTACTTTTCTTATTAACCATAATACTTTTTTCACTATTTTTTATTCTTTTCTTTGGAATTAATGCACTTGAGCGAGGGTCTTTCAGAGACAACCTCTCTACCTCCAAGAGGTAGTTGCAAGGTCTGCGTACACTCTATCCCTCCTCAAACCTATCTTTTTGGAATTTCATTGGATATGTTATTGTTGTTCATTACGCTAAAATATATGTCCTTTTTAGTTATCCAGCTTAAGCGTGACAACGGGACCAGGACTGATACTACCAAAATGGTATCGACACTATTTTTTAAAAATTTAGCCGGATTTGAACCAGAAATGATGTCGGTAGTACTGCAACTTTTTGAATCGAAATACATGCACGGGTTCTGAACGAATCCCGAATACCTTGTCGAAGTATTTTCCATTTCCATTTCAGCCGATGCAGTAATTTCTAGTATAGGTCAATGACCTTCACAATAGCAAACCTTGGGCTCACATTCGGGATGGCCAAGGACCTAAGTCTTCGCAATCGTGAGGCCACACTGACTTTCTCTTTGAGATCAGGGGCTCAACCTCTACGATCATGATGGACAAAATTTCGGACGTCCACAATCACGATGGCCAAAATTGGGAAGGTCCAGATCGCGAGTTTAAAGCTCTACGATTGTGATGCATGGTTGGGTTTGGTTACCTGATTAAAATCAGACACGATCTAGCCCCTAGGCCCCATTTCCTTTTCATGATCTTGGGAGTATTTGAGCCCCAAATTTAATGATTTCAAAGGCTATTTTGCGTGATTTTTAGAGGAGAACACGTTGGTGACATCAGAATTCACTTTTGGGCCTTTGTTTGAAGTAATGTTTGCCCTCAAAGGGGCTACACAAACTCCTTTTTAGGCTTTAACAATGATTTTAATTGTTGAGTTGTTTTCTTCCGTTTCGGGCATGAATTTGTGCCCCATTTTGGGATATAAGTTCTATAATGCGGTTAGACCCTTTTTGCGGAGTCAATTTTGAGATTCCCATTACAGGTCCCATAATCTCCCTTCTTTATTCAATTTTGGGTCCGTCTCTAAAAAATATGAATTTTGATGTGAAAATATTTTTATTGACGAGGTGATCAATATTTTGATAGCGAGAAAGCATTTAAAATTAATTTTGACACAAAAAGATATCGTGAAGTGGACTTGGAGCATGCATTTTCAGCTTTGAGGTAGGCTACGATCTCCCTTTTTCTTAATTGAGCTTTATAAGGTATTGTGTAGTATAAATTACTTGTAGTTGAGATTATATGTGATGAATTAGGTTCAAATCCATATTTCTTGCTTCTTTGTCCCGATACGAGCCTTAGGTTAGGTTGCCTTTACAAGACTCTTAGTTTAATCAGTGCATCATCAATTATGTCTTAATTTAGCCTTGCTAACGTATTTTAGGTGGCTTGTTTGATGTTTATAATGTTGAGCAAAATTGTACTTTAGAATTGAGTTGAGCGATCCTTAATTTATTCAACCCTTGTGAGAGGAAATTTCAAAGACTTAGTGTCCCTTATTAATGTGGAATTCTGTGTTATGGTCTTGATATAGTGATTTTCATATGTTTTGGTTTGTAAGAAAATATGATCACTAATTGTGGACTAAGTGTTAGACTTATTCATATTTCCTCCATAGTCGTTGAATAGAGATTTACTGTGCTTATATCATTGAGAATGTGTTTTCAGTTGGTGTAGGGGGTTAGAGATTGCCTTATTGAGCACTTGTTTTCTATATTATCTCTCTTGATACCCAGTTAGAGATAGAGATTTTTGTTGGACATTATCATTGACTTGCAGGCTATATTCGAGTCCTAGACCTTGATTAAAGATTTGTGGTGTTTCTGAGTCATTTTGTGCCCTAGGACCTAGGTATTTATAGTAATACTTGTATGTGATTATGCGTGGTAGTTAGATTCTAGTGATGGTATGCATTACATTGGCTCTTTATTTGTTCATGGTTGTAGTCGACCCTGTTGCATACATTGGTTCTTAGCATTATTGTAAGAAAGTCAGATTGTTATCTAAATTGTTTATACTGATTTTCTATATAGGGGTCGTACTACATTTACTATTTGAGATTTGGATGATAGGCATCTGGGATGTGCTCATTATATATTTAGAGACTGAGATATCTGGGATGCGTTCATTATATTTTTGACTTGGTCAAGGAGCCCTTGACCCTTTATATATACTGATTTGATTTTATTATCTCTGACCACATGGCAGAGCGATCCTAGAGATCAAGATACAAATATTGATGATAAGATCTGGATCGAAATCAGATAGGTATGTAGGAGCATTCCCGAGCTCCTCATGGCGATCCCAGAGAGGTGCATGGGTCTTATGTCCTAGCTAGGACTAAAAGTGAGAGTATATACCTTGGTATAAGACAAATGACACTACTGATTTTCTTGCATATCTTTCATGCTTATATGTATTATCTATCACCAATATATTTGTTTGTACCTATCGGTAGTATGGAATGTCATACGGATTTACCTATTTGTTAGTGAACCTTTTGAGCACACAGGGGCTCAGAGGGTATTGTCTTCTATTTGTGAACTTGCAGCGGTATAAAGGGTGATCTTTTGTTTGGAGGTAGTTACTGCCCTTGTTCTTAGTTATCTAACCTCTTATACAGGGATTGAGTTGATACAGTCCTTTGGACCTTTATGTGCTATCTGTGTTATTTTCGATAGTGAGTTGTTATTAGTTGTCCTTCTTTCATAGGGTGTCATCGTGTCTAGGTTCTGGGTTGGCCACCAGGTATGTTTCCTTACTTTTTGTTTGTTTTCTTTGCTCTTCATTACTTTATATTGTCTTTTATTGCAGGTTTTCCCCTATTATCCTTGTTAGTTACTTGTAATATAAACTCCTTACTTACATTCTATTTACACTTGCTTTATCTTTGGAGCTCAGTCGGTCGATACTTACTAAGTGTCATTTGTCGGTACTCATACTACACTTTTGCACCCTGCAGATTACAGTATAGATTTTCATTGCTGATTTGGATATCAATTGGAACACCTCTTAGAGTCTGGAGGCTTGGTGAGCTCTTGACGTTCAGAGTTTCCTATCTTCCTCTATTTCAGCTTGAACTAGTCTTTATTTTGCACCCGAAGATAGTTATGTTATTATTGTACTTATAAAAATCTTGTATTTCTTGACTTTGGTTTAATAGCTCGACTACCTACTAATATCACATCTTAGGATTATATTATTGTAATGTTCTCATTCTTTCTTCATTATTATTGTTATTATTATTATTATTATTAATTGCTTCTTTTCTTCCGCTTGTGGCAGTCCACTGCCATATAGGCAGTAAACTGCGGGATTAGGCTTACCTACTGGTGGATTGATGGTAGGCGCTATCATGACCCGAGAAATCTGATCGTGACAAATTTGCATCAAGCTTGACCACTTGTTACTTGCTTATCAAGTTGATTCTCATTCTTCTTGTTGTTGATGCTTCTATGGGATGAACTTTCTCATCCATGAACTACATAAAAAATGAACTACATAATTGTATTGGGAATGAATTTTTGAATGGTTGCTTAGTTTGCTATATAGAGCGTAAGATATTCACAACTATAAGTAGTGACGCTACTATTCATCATTTTCAACATATGAAAAGTCGTCCAACACAATTATGACTTTAAGACTAAAAGCCTCTTTTTGTAATGATAATATTACTAGTAGGTCATTGTGACTTATGATTATAAGTTATTTTTTTGTGATGATAATATTAATAATTGTTTTACTATTTACTTTTTTATTGACAAGTTCAAGTAGCTACATATATTTATATTGTGTGATATAAAGAGATTATATGTTAAAGAAAATGAGCATCCACGATCTTTAAATCCTAACTTCACTACTGAAAATATTATTAGGATTCTATAGATCACAGAGAATCTACAATATAGTCCTAAAGGTTTGAAAAGATTGTAAACTTTTTTTTTTGTGTAGTGAGAAACCCTCATTGTTTTTGCTTAGAGGATTAGACCTAGTCGAATCTCGTTAAATTCTTGTATTATTTTTTTTATTTGTGATTGTGTGTTAGTTAATCCATGATATTTTTGAAACAATTGGTACTAGAGTTTGGTTAGAATTTCTATTCATAATTAAGGATTATGATGTCTCCATCATCTTCAACAGGGTATGAATTTGAAAAATCAGATAGGGGGTCTAATTTTAATCCATGAAAAATTAAAATGAGATCATTATTGGTGTTACAAGAATTATAGAAGTCAATTGAGGACGTTATTTTAGAGAGTTGAAAGAATTAGAAAAAGTATATTTAAAAAAGAATTTGTACAATCTTTGAGTATCTAGTGTTTTATATTCGAATGTAGTTGATAGTACTATGTATGTCATGGTTGGCACTCGTCTAGATATTTCACATGTTATTAGTGTTGTGAGTAAATTCATAGCATGTCCTAATAAAGAACATTGACAAGTAGTGAAATAGATTTTGAGATACTTGAAAGGTATTGTAAATGTGAGCTTGACTTTTTCAAAGACAAGCTAAATGAATTAGTAGGAGGTTATGTAAATTCATACTATGCAAATTGATTTGGATAAGAGAAGATCTCTGACAAGTTATGTTTTAACCCTTTCTAATAATGAGAGACTGTAATCAGTGGGAAGACAATTTTGCAATGTGGTGTTGATCTGTCTACCACAGAGGCTGAGTATATAAAAATTATTGAGGCAGTGAAAGGGACTAGGATGGCTACAAGGCTTAGAGTGGACAAAATATATGGTAGTCAAATTTATTTTATCTAAAATATTATATCTAAATGAATTGTTGATGTAAAAAAATATCTACACATGATAATCTAGAAGATATGATGATCAACACAACTCCACTTAATAAGTTTAGGCATTGCTTAGACTTGATTGGTGTGTGGTACTCAGTAAACTCTTTGGAGGGATGAAGGCAAGATAGAGAAACATTATTCCTATTGATGAAAGGAATTCAAATCAGGGGAGAGATCTGTTAATTATGTTTTGAATTTTTTCTTTGTATATTTTAGAAAACTCGTAATTCCTATTGGTTTAGGAAACTCTTGTCCTAATAGATTTGGGAAAGGAATATATTGTCCTTCTAGGATTGGAAGAACCTTTTTCTTGTAGGTTTGAGACCATTTGGAGTCTATATATAGAAAATATTATTGGAATTTCATAAGATATAAAGAATCCAAAATATAGTTTTAAGAGCTTGAAAGGATCGTAAATTTATTTTCACAGTGAAAAACTCTCTCTACTTTTGTTTGGAGAATTAAGCCTAGTCGAACCTCGTTAAATTCTTATATTATTATTATTTTTTATAATTATGTACTAGTTAATCTATGATATTTTCACAATAATATAGAGGTGACTGTCACTTCATAAGGGGTAGGCTTCAAGATGGTCACTGTTGCCTTAAAAAATAGCATAATTGCTATCTTTAATGTTGTAGAAATTATTCTCCATGTTAATTGTCATGTTTTATGACAATTCTTTGCAATGCAAAAGCTTTAAAAGTCTATGAGAATAACTCTAAATAGTTATTGCTTAAATCATTTAATATTTCAACACACACACA
The DNA here is from genome assembly GCA_038996855.1 of Solanum aculeatissimum. Taxonomy (NCBI): domain Eukaryota; kingdom Viridiplantae; phylum Streptophyta; class Magnoliopsida; order Solanales; family Solanaceae; genus Solanum; species Solanum aculeatissimum. The sequence continues at coordinate 7,635 of JBCEWC010020606.1, forward strand.
TATGTGTATATTATAATGTTGCATCATCTTAAAATGAGAAACTATATATTAATTTAAATCAATTCGAATGACTTAACAAAAGAAATTTCTTATAAATAAGGCATAATAATGATCTAAACAAAAAAAAAAGGTGGGGTTAACTTAAGGATAATCATTTTTAAAAAGAAGCAAGTAGAGAGAGAGAGAAATATTAGCAAAGAAAGAAAGAAAAAGAAAGGTGAAGCCTAGAGCTTAATATAAAAAAGGGAAAAGATTAAAAAAAATATCCTTCCACGGTCAGAAAGGAAAAATGTCATTTGTTTATGCATGAGTCATTTATGCATTATACTATTAGAAATGGATCAAAATATCTTGGTACTAATGGAAAATGTTAAAAAATGTCATTGATTTATATTTTGGTCCAAAAATGTCCTTGTCAATGATACTTTGATTCAAAAATGTCCTTATTGTTACCAAATGAATCAGAAATATCTGTTTTTTAAATGAATGTATATATTTTTTTCGTTTTAAACATATTGTATTCCTGATAAAAATATTATTTTAAAAAAAATTATTTTCTTTTTTTTTTTTAAATCACATTCACTAATAAAAATGTAAGAAAATAATTATTTTCTTAATCTAATTTTATCAATTAAGATAGAACCTTGTACCCTTGTAGCAAGTAATATATGTCATAAATATAAGATCATAGTTAACCAAACATTAATTTTTATTTAGATAAGAATAAAAATAGTAATTATAATAAAGCAAAAAAAAATTTAATTTTTTTTCTTGAATTGAAGTAGGAATTCGAATTAAATTTTTTTCTCGAATTGGGTTTATAGTTAGTGTGAACTGAGAAATAAAGGTGAAAAGAATAAGGAAAATGTGGGGATAATCAAATAAGAAAAAATGTGGGAGTAATCAAGTAAAGAGAAATGAAGAGTCATTTCTCCCTTATCGATAAAATAGAAAAAAATATTATTCATATATTAGAAAGTAATTTCTCTAATTCTTAAAAAGTCAAATAAAGGGGACCTCTCGTGCCGTCATCGTTGCTTAGACCACGCGACAGGCGAACAAATTCACTGGCGTTAGTAATAAGCTTATTAACACGATACGTGGGTCCTTTAATTTGTGTGAATAGATTTGAGACATGTGATTGAAATTGTATTGTCATTTGTCTTTGATTTAATGTTTTAAATTGACTTTCAACCTCCCTTTTCATACTCAAAATGAGTACAATTATTGTCAACTTTGAGCCAATAATTCAGAAAAAATGGATAATTGCAGAGGCAGAGTACTTTCTACTTCCTCCATTTTAAAATTATTTAATTATTGGAGTATTTTTTAGTGTTTAAAATAATTAAATTAGTCACAATTTAAAATAAATATTGAAAGGTTTTTTCAATTCTATTCTTTATTAATTAAATATTTAAAGTAGAGTACTAATGTTTTGGAGTATCAAAAGGATAGAAATGAAAAATATGACTAATTTATGTCTTTAGTTTTATCTTAAGACGTGTGTCGTGTTTCAACAATTCAATATTCTCGACATCAAAAAATGTTAAAGAGTTTTCAAACTACAACCGCAAAGGTATATGATGCTTTAATATGTGTACCTTTGGGACGATATGATTATGGTATGTACTCCCTCTGTTCAATTTTAGTTGTAAAAAAATTTACTAATTTGATTTGTACTTTTACTTGTTATTTTTGACAAATTAAGGTAGAACAAAAATCTTTTTCTTATTATAATTTTAATTTATTGTCATCGAGTTAATGTTTTTAAAAAATATAATTAGTAAATATATTTTGAATCTTATCAATTAATAGGAGTAAAATGATAAACTTACTATACTAATAATTATTTTCTTAATGAATACTCTTATATCAAGTCAAAATTTGATAGTTAAAAGTGCACGAATGAAGTAACCAAGAAAGGTTGTTTTAGTTTTTTTACTGGTAGTTGAGAATTTAATTTCAGAGCCAATAATTAGTTAAAATAATTAAACTTAAGCCGACCAAGCATTCCTATACGTGACCTCTATATAAATAAGTGGTGGTCATATCCACCACTCAACTTTTTGGTTGTCCTGCCTCTCCTAACCAATCACAACCTTTCAAAGCAAGTAACTCTCCATTGTCCTGCTTGCTTCAACTGCTTAATTATATTTCTTTAACTGATTCTACTATAATTTTATAATATTATTCCTGATGAGATATTTTTTCAATTGTTTCAATTGTGATTTTATTATCTCATTTTTATAACTATTTTGATTGTGATTTTACTATCTCGCTCCGATCAGTTATTTTAAGTCATGTAAAATGAGATATCTATCTATATAAATAAGTGTGAGCCCCACTTTTGATTGTCCTGCCTGCTTCTGCTCCTGACCAATCACAACCTTCCAAAGCAGACAACTCTTCATCGTTCTGCCTGCTTCAGCTGCTTAATTATATTTCTTTAACTGATTATATTATAATTTTACAATATTACCCCCTGATGAGACATTTTCCCAACTATTTCAACTGTGATTTTACTATCTCATTTTTACAACTGTTTCGATTGTGATTTTACTATCTTGCCCCGATCAATTATTTTAAGTCATGTAAAATAACATATCATCTTCTATATATATAAGTGTGAGTCCTACTTTTCGTTATCCTGCCTGCTTCTGTCACAATCTTCCAAAGTAGGTAGTTCTCCGTCGTCCTACCTGCTTCAACTGCTTAATTATATTCCTTTAACTGATTCAACTATAATTTTACAGTATTACCCCTGATGAGCCTTTTTTCAACTGTGGTTTTACTATCTCATTTTTGCAACTATTTTGATTGTGATTTTACTATCGCGCCCCGATCAATTATTTTAAGTCATGTGAAATGAGATATCATATTTTAAATTCAAATTTACTTATACGAATAAGAATGTAAAAATAATCAATAAGTGTGAGTCTGACCAACCACAACCTTCCAAAGCAGATAACATTTTGCCGTCCTTTGTGCTTGAGTTGCCTGTCTGCTCCTGCTCCTGACCAACCACAACCTTCCAAAGCAGGCAACTCTTCGTCGTCCTGCCTGCTTGAGCTGCTTACTTCGGCTGCTTAATTATATTTCTTTAACTGTTTTGACTGTAATTTTACAATATTACCCCTGATAAGACATTTTTCCAACTGTTTCAACTGTGATTTTATTATCTCGCCCCGATCAATTATTTTAAGTCGTGTAAAATGAGATATC
>JBCEWC010020607.1:0-10855 GCA_038996855.1 Solanum aculeatissimum
TACTCCAAAAGTTGCTCAACTTATAGGGTGTGTTTGGTACGAAGGAAAACATTTTCTTTTATACTGAACTCATCCATAATGTGCACTCTTTCTACTTAATCTGATAATTTTTTCCTTTTCGTGTTTATTCTTTCATACAACCGTGATACCTTATCTTTCAAATAAATCATTTACGTCTTTGATAAACTTATCAATGGCTATAGTCATAGTGATTCTCTTATTAAACTACTTCGACCATTTCTGAGCACCTCATTTTTTGGGGGAGATGTCCCAAGATCTGATCATTTTTGTATGATTTTTCTTGCAGTTTGACCATTTCCGAACACCTCATATATTTTTGGGGACATTTGAAAATCCAATCATTTTTTGTATGATTTCTCTTGCACTTAATGATATCGAACACCGATTGAAAGACTCCTCATTCAACTAGTTTAGGAATGTGCAAACCATCCAACCTGTTTGTTTCAGTAAAGCTATCGATGTACAATCCGTTACAGTTGGTTCTGTCATTAGAATATCAAACTTCTCGGGTAATCGATATGTTCGCCTGAGGTTAATAAGCTTGAGGACTGAAGAAGTTAGCTAAGACATTGAGCTGCTCTACTTTCCAAGAAGCAAACATGAACCATCGACGTTTCTTTATGCAATGCACTACTTTTCGAGGACCAACAAGAAGCACTACTTTCGAAGGACGTAACATGAGCCATCAATGTTTTTTTAAAGAATCTGAGAGGCATGAGGAAGCAGGCATTTATCACTCTCTAATCCAAATAAACCAGCAGAAACATGCCCCCACTGCAAAAAATTATGACATAGGCTCGACCACTTGGATCGACATTAGGCAGGCACCCCTCCAAACTGCAATGGAGGTCACCAACCTAGTCCATGAGTCTTCTTGATCACCCATTGATCCCATCCAGGTAAAGTTTCATTCCCCTTACTCCTTCGTATTCTTTTATACCAATCTTAGTCCTTGTTTTTTCTTTGTGTCGCCGATGTGAGACATTCAACCCTTGATTTTTCCTCCCCTTTTCATTTATAGCACACCAATTATACAACAAACAGTTCATTTTAGCTTCTTTAAAAGAACCATGCTCTAGGGAATGCGCAATGCGTCCAACCTGTTTGTTACAGTTGGTTCTGTCATTAAGAGTGTCAAACTTCTTAGGTAATCGATATGTTCACAGGTCAGAGAGGACACTAGATATGTACAGGGACGCTCCAGGAGATCAAATTTAATGGCATAGCAAAATATAGTTGCAACTTGTCGAAAGTTCTTAGATATTGCCACTTCCCATGACCCTGAATCCACTTCATCGATGAGGGTCAGTAGAGGTTCATTGATCTTATTAACCGCCTTGAGGACAGAAGATGTTGGCTATGACATTGAGCTGGCTCATTGTCATGTGTGTTTAAACTTTCTTTACTCCCTCCATCTCAAAATAAGCGTTCTTTTAACAACAGCATGAGAATTTTGTATTGAGTCATACAAAGTGCATTATTAGAAACAAATTTTGAAACAAGTATTGTTGGGGTGCTCTAAAGAAGAGTGCCCCTCCAAAAATTGGGGTATGCCACTAATTACAGCACGCACACGGTATTCTTTAGTAAAAGGCGAAAGAATAGTTCGCTTTGTGCTCACTGCATGGCTGCGTGAGTTCTACAGTTCATGAATGCTGCAGTTTTATATTGGTACAAAGTTTGTATTTACTCATGTTTTACCGATGTGGTATCCCAAACACGATCCACTGACGTTCCTTTATGCAATGCACTAAGGACCAACATGAAGCACTACTTTCGAAGGACGTAACATGAACCATTAATGTTTTTAAAGAGTCGTGAGGAACATGTTCAGTATTAAAATTGATCCCAAGTATTACAGCAAATCCAGATTACCAACACCAAATTTAAGAAACAAAAACAAGTAAATTTTTGTTTAAGAAATGGTAGGGGCTGCGCGAACGCAGGCCCCCGCTACCACAAATTATGACGTAGGCTCGACCACTTGGGCCGACCTTAGGTGGGCACCCTTCCAAAGTGCAATGGAAGTCACCAACCTAGGCCATGGGTCTTATTGATCGCCCATTGACCCCGTCCAGGTAAGTATGTATCTTCTTCCTCCTTCGTATTCTTTTATACCCATCTTAAAACTTGTTTTCCCATGTGTTGCCGATGTGGGACGTTTTGCCCTTTGATTTCATTCTTTCATTTTTTTTCCATTTATAGGAAACTAGATAGACAACAAACAAATCCTCACCATACTCGAGAAAATTAAAATAAAAATTCCTTGCGAATTCTAGTACGGGAAAATCATGTAATTCAAAATCAGTGACAAATTTAAGTATCTAGTTGTACTGGTATTAAAGGTGTTGTGTAGAACATGATGTTGACAACAACATATGCGTACTCCAAAAGTTGCTCAACTTATAGGGTGTGTTTGGTACGAAGGAAAACATTTTCTTTTATACTGAACTCATCCATAATATGTACTCTTTCTACTTAATCTGATAATTTTTTTCCTTTTCGTGTTTATTCTTTCTTCCAACCGTGGTACCTTATCTAGTATGCATGCATTTTGACTAATTCTACGAAGCACCCTATTACCTCTCACTGCCATTGAAAGTATGTGTACACTTGGATGTTCCTAATCAGCCTACAAAATAGAAAAAGTTCCTCCGTAATCAGTTATCCATAATATCAAATAAATCATTTACGTCTTTGGTAAGCTTATCAATGACTATAGTCATAGTGATTCTCTTATTAAACTACTTCGACCATTTCTGAGTGATTATTTTTGTATGATTTCTCTTGCACTTAATGATTTCAAACACCGATTGAAAGACTCTTCATTCAACTAGTTTAGGGAATGTGCAACGCATTCAACCTGTTTGTTTCAGTAAAGCTATCGATGTACAATCCGTTACAGTTGGTTCTGTCATTAATCGATATGTTCGCCTGAGGTTAATAAGCTTGAGGACTGAAGAAGTTGGCTAAGACATTCAGCCGCTCTACTTTTCAAGAAGCAAACATGAACCATCGATGTTTCTTTATGCAATGCACTACTTTTCGAGGACCAACAAGAAGCACTACTTTCGAAGGACGTAACATGAACCATCAATGTTTTTTTAAAGAATCTGAGAGGCATGAGGAAGCAGGCATTTATCACTCTCTAATCCAAATAAACCAGCAGAAACATGCCCCCACTGCAACAAATTATGGCGTAGACTCAACCACTTGGATCGACCTTAGGCAGGCACCCCTCCAAAGTGCAATGGTAGTCACCAACCTAGACCGTGAGTCTTCTTGATCACCCATTGATCCCGTCAAGGTAAGTTTGTTTCCCCTTACTCCTTCGTATTTTGTTATACCAATCTTAATCCTTTGTTTTTTCTTTATGTCGCCGATGTGAGACATTCAACCCTTGATTTTTCCTCCCCTTTTCATTTATAGCACACCAATTATACAACAAACAGTTCATTTTAGCTTCTTTAAAAGAACCATGCTCTAGGGAATGCGCAATGCATCCAACCTGTTTGTTACAGTTGGTTCTGTCATTAAGAGTGTCAAACTTCTCAGGTAATCGATATGTTCATAGGTCATAGAGGACACTAGATATGTATAGGGGCGAGGAGATCAAATTTAATGGCATAGCAAAATATAGTTGCAACTTGTCAAAAGTTTTTAGATATTGCCACTTCCTATGACCCTGAGTTCACTTCATCGATGAGCGATGTTCAATAGAGGTTCATTGATCATATTAACCGCCTTGAGGACCGAAGATGTTGGCTATGACATTGAGCTGGCTCATTGTCATGTGTGTTTACACTTTCTTTACTCCCTCTGTCTCAAAATAAGTGTCGTTTTAACAACTTGAGGATTTTGTATTGAGTCATACAAAGTGCATTATTAGAAACAAATTTTGAAACAAGTATTGTTGGGGTTCTTTAAAGAAGAGTGCCCCTCCAAAAATTGGCGTATGCCACTAATTGCAACGCGCACACGGTATTCTTTAGTAAAAGGCGAAAGAATAGTTCGCTTTGTGCTCACTGCATGGCTGCGTGAGTTCTACAGTTAATCTGTGCTGCACTTTTATATTGGTACAAAGCTTGTATTTACTCATGTTTTACCGATGTGGTACTTAAACACGATCCATCGACGTTCCTTTATACAATGCACTACTTTTTGACTTTATACAATGCACTACTTTTCGAGGACCAACATGAAGCACTACTTTAGAAGGACATAACATGAACCAACAATGTTTTTAAAGAGTCATGAGGTACATGTTCAGTATTAAAATTGATCCCAAGTATTACAGCAAATCCAAAATTCCAACACCAGATTTAAAATATTTGTTTAAGAATTGGTAGGGGCCGCGCGAACGCAGGCCCCCACTGCAACAAATTATGACGTAGGCTCGACCACTTGGATCGACCTTAGGTGGGCACCCTTCCAAAGTGCAATGGAAGTCACCAGCCTAGGCCATGGGTCTTATTGATCACCCATTGACCCCATCCAGGTAAGTATGTTTCTCCATACTCCGTCGTATTCTTTTATACCTATCTTAAATCCTTTTTTTCCTTTGTTTCACCGATGTGGTACCTTGGCCAGTATGTGTGCACTTTGAATAATTCAACGAGGCAACCTCTTCCATCAATGCGATTTATTCATAATTGCATTGCGTTTATTATGTGCATACAAATCTTGTGGGTTATTTATAATTCTATTGTGTTTATTTATATACATATAAATAGCATTTATTGTGTGTGATTTATTTATAATTGCATTGCGTTTATTTATCTACACGTATAAAGAAGAAAAAGTATCCCTCAACCCTTAAAAATATTTTGTTTAAGAATTGGGCAGGGCCACGTGAACGCAGGCTCCCACTATCACAAATTTTGACGTAGGCTCAATCACATAGGCCATGGATATTATTGATCACCCATCGACCCGCCTATGTTTCTTCGTGCTCCTTCCTATTTTTTTCCCTTGTGCTTGATTTCCCCGACGAATGGGGTTTGGAGGGGATAATGTGTACGTATGTAAACCTTACTTTAACCTTAAACTTCACATCTTAATTTATAGTTTATAGTCACGTAAATTTCTACGATTTATTTTAGATCACAAATTTAAGAAAAAAAAAATTATAAGGGAAAATGGTCAAATTTGTCTATCTACCATAAAGAAAAATGATCAATTTTATCTTTTATCATACTATTCGTTCAAAAATACCCTCGTTGTTAGTTGAATGGTTAAAATATATCTCTCCTACGTTAAAGTTATTCAAGACAGACACTTAATATAATGTAACAATCTCTCTCTGATTTTTAAGATAAAATCTTTTATTTTCATTTATAATATCACATAAATTTAATAAAATTTAGATTAATCGAGTCGATGTATATTAAATACTGACTTATTAAAATAAAATAGAGAGTAACTTCTCTCAAAAAAAAAAAGAGGAAGAAGAAGTGTCCTAGGTATGAAAAAATCTTTATAAGTAATACTTTCTTTAAGTGGGATACTACACGATATAAATTCAGAATAGTCGAAGTCAAATACGAATTCAGAATGGTACTTTAGTTTGAGAATTTGTTACACACACCATATTCATGTTCAGAAACTTCTACTTTGGTACTACCTCACAATGGGGCCTTTTTCCTTATAAATTGGTCAAATTAATTTATTTTAAACTTTTATTTGAATATAATTCTAAAATTATGATTTGAAATGAAATTAATTTGAAGTTAAATGTTATTTGGAGTTTGAAATATGGATTTCAAAATTTGTTTTTTTTCTCATAAAAATGAAAATCTCATCATTCGTAAAAATTATTAAAATATTATTGAGTCCTTTAATTTTATCAAATGAGCAAATTATAGTTCATAACAAAGTATAACATCAGACTGGAATACCTTTCTAAAAAAACATAAAGTATTTATTGATCGAATTTTAACTTATAAAAAAAATTAAACATGAATTATAATGTAATTATTTTACAATCAATTTTTTCATAATGTGCATGCATTTTTTAATTGAATAATTAAGAAAATAATTAAAGTAATATTTTTATTTTTAAAAATTAACCATCATATTATCATATATCAATTATATCTTCTTCTTTTTTTTTCTTTTTCTCTATTATACCACTAGGAAAAATAATAATATCTACATCAAACCAAATTACTTTAATAAAGTGATAAATTTGAAAAGTAATTAGGTATGATTAATATCTACATCATATATTTATTGAATTAACATAATACCAAATATGATAAATTATTCTTCACAAGACTAGAATATAAATATAAATTTATTCCTAAAAATATGCTCAAAAAACTAAATGGAATTAAAAATTAGCAATCAAACAAAATAGGAGTAATAAATTGACCATATCAATAATAATAATAAAGAAAATTCCATTGCAACATTAAATGATATGATAGAGCTCGGAATTTTTATTAAAAAGGTTCAAAATATATATTTATTAAAAGTAAAAAAATTAATATTTATTGTATATCTAATTATAAATAAATATTATTTGATCTTATATATTGTGTATTTTTTAATGGAAGAGGTTCGGATTATTCTTTTGAAGTCTCAACTTTGCTTCTAATAATAATAAAATGACAAGTATTTCTCGAGTCTGACTCGATTATAAGGTCACTAAAGTAAGGACCAGGGGGCTTAAATTTTCTGGATCCTCAATTTTTCTTGAAGATGTATTTTTTTCTCTTTCTTCTATTATCATATATATATATATATATATATATATATTTTGCATATTTGGAAGTCTCCCAAACGATCAAATATTTTTCGTCAGCAAAATCTATTATTGTCTATTTACAAAAAATTGAAATTTACTTTTCAGTATGTTCTTCAAATTTCAAACATTGTAGCAAGTCAATACTATTTTTCAACATTCATTATATAGCTTATTAAATTCAACATAATACTATTTTGATATTAGTATATCGACTTCTCAAAATTTTGAGTCATATTTTATTTAGTCCTCCTTTATAAATAATCTGAAAGAAAATAAAAAGACTTACACATCTGTGCTGCACTTTTATATTGGTACAAAGTCCTTTATGCAATGCACTAGTAAATTTTCCTTTAAGAATTGGTAGGGGCTGCGCGAACGCAAGCCCCCACTTCAACAAATTATGACGTAGGCTCGACCACTTGGGCCGACCTTAGATGGGCACCCTTCCAAAGTGCAATGGAAGTCACCAACCTAGGCCAAGGGTCTTATTGATCGCCCATTGACCCCGTCCAGGTAAGTATGTATCTCCCTCCTCCTTCGTATTCTTTTATACCCATCTTAAAACTTGTTTTACTATGTGTTGCCGATGTGGGACGTTTTGCCCTTTGATTTCATTCTTTCATTTTTTTTTTCCATTTATAGGAAACTAGATAGACAACAAACAAATCCTCACCATACTCGAGAAAATTAAAATTAAAATTCCTTGCGAATTCTAGTACGGGCAAATCATGTAATTCAAAATCAGTGACAAATTTAAGTATCTAGTTGTACTGGCATTAAAGGTGTTGTGTAGAACATGATGTTGACAACGACGTATACATACTCCAAAAGTTGCTCAACTTATAGGGTGTGTTTGGTACGAAGGAAAACATTTTCTTTTATACTGAACTCATCCATAATGTGCACTCTTTCTACTTAATCTGATAATTTTTTCCTTTTCGTGTTTATTCTTTCTTCCAACCGTGGTACCTTATCTAGTATGCATGCACTTTGACTAATTCTACGAAGCAAACATGAACCATTGACGTTTCTTTATGCAATGCACTACTTCGACGTAACATGAACCATCAATGTTTTTTTGAAGAGTCTGAGAGGCATGAGGAAGCAGGTATTTATCAGTCTCTAATCCAAATAAACCAGCAGAAACATGCCCTCACTGCAACAAATTATGACATAGGCTCGACCACTTGGATCGACATTAGGCAAGCACCCCTCCAAAGTGCAATGGATTGATCCCGTCCAGGTAAGTTTGTTTCCCCTTACTCCTTCATGTTCTTTTATACCAATCTTAATCCTTTGTTTTTTCTTTATGTCGCCGATGTGAGACATTCTACCCTTGATTTTTTCTCCCCTTTCCATTTATAGCACACCAATTATACAACAAACAGTTCATTTTAGCTTCTTTAAAAGAACCATGCTCTAGGGAATGCGCAATGCGTCCAACCTGTTTGTTACAGTTGGTTCTGTCATTAGAGTGTCAAACTTCTCGGGTAATCGATATGTTCACAGGTCAAAGAGGACACTCGAGGAGATCAAATTTAATGGCATAGTAAAATATAGTTGCAACTTGTCAAAAGTTCTTAGATATTGCCACTTCCCATGACCCTGAATCCACTTCATCGATGAACGATGTTCAGTAGAGGTTCATTGATCTTATTAACCGCCTTGAGGACCAAAGACGTTGGCTATGACATTGAGTTGGCTCATTGTCATGTGTTTACACTTTCTTTACTCCCTCCGTCTCAAAATAAGTGTCGTTTTAACAACAGCATGAGGATTTTGTATTGAGTTATACAAAGTGCGATATTAGAAACAAATGTAAGTTTGAAACTAGTATTGTTAGGGTGCTCTAAAGAAGAGTGCCCTTCCAAAAATTGGCGTATGCCACTAATTGCAGCGCGCACACGGTATTCTTTAGTAAAAGGCGAAAGAATAGTTCGCTTTGTGCTCACTGCATGGCTGCGTGAGTTCTACAGTTCATCTGTGCTGCACTTTTATATTGGTACAAAGTTTGTATTTACTCGTGCTTTACCGATGTGGTACTTAACTCATTCCTTTAAAATGTTGCTCTTTGCTTCTTCAATAAGCTGAAACGATGTTGTTTTGACTGATTCAATAATAGTACTTTTCAAGGGCCAAACACGAACCATTGACGTTCCTTTATGCAATGCACTACTTTTCGAGGACCTAACATGAAGCACTGATTTCGAAGGACATAACATGAACCAACAATTTTTTTAAAGAGTCATGAGGAACATGTTCAGTATTAAAATTGATCCCAAGTATCACAGCAAATCCAAATTACCAACACCAGATTAAAAAATTTTGTTTAAGAATTGGTAGGGGCCGCGCGAACACAGCCCCCACTGCAACAAATTACGACGTAGGCTCGACCACTTGGATCGACCTTAGATGGGCACCCTTCCAAAGTGCAATGGAAGTCACCAACTTAAGCCATGGGTCTTATTGATCACCCATTGACCCCGTCCAGGTAAGTATGTTTCCCCTTACTCCTTCGTATTTTTTATACCCATCTTAATCCCTTTTTTTCTTTGTTTCACCGATGTGGTACCTTGACCAGTATGTGTGCACTTTGAATAATTCAACGAGGCATCCTCTTCCATCAATGCGATTTATTCATAATTGCATTGCGTTTATTATGTGCATACAAATCTTGCGGGTTATTTATAATTGTATTGTGTTTATTTATATACATATAAATCACATTTGTTGTGTGTGATTTATTTATAATTGCATTGCGTTTATTTATCTACACGTATAAAGAAGAAAAAGTATCTCTCAACCCTTAAAAAAAATTTGTTTAAGAATTGGGCAGGGGCCACGTGAACGCAGGCTCCCACTATCACAAATTATGACGTAGGCTCAATCACTTAGGCCATGGATCTTATTGATCACCCATCAACCCGTCTATGTTTCTTCGTGCTTCTTCCTATTCTTTTATATCCATCCAAATGCTAGTTTTCCCTTGTGCTTGATTTCCCCGACGAATGGGGTTTGGAGGGTATAATGTGTACGTATGTAAACATTACTCATATCTTGTGAGGATAGAGAAATTATTTTCGAAAGAGTCTCATATTATAACAGTTTAACCTTAAACTTCACATCTTAATTTATAGTTTATAGTCACGTAAATTTCTACGATTTATTTTAGATCACGAATTTAAGAAAAAAAACTTTTTAAAAAAGGAAAATGGTCAAATTTGCCTATCTACTATAAAGAAAAATGATCAACTTTATCTTTTATCATATTTTTCGTTCAAAAATACCCCTGTTGTTAGTTGAATGGTTCAAATATATCCCTCCTACGTTAAAGTTATTCAAGACAGATACTTAATCTCAAGTAACAATCTCTCTCTCTGATTTTAAAGAAAATATCTTTTATTTTCATTTATAATATCACATAAATTCAACAAAATTCAGATTAATCGAGTCGATGTATATTAAATACTGACTTACTAAAATAAAATAGAGAGTAACTTCTCTCAAAAAAAAAAAAGAGGAAGAAGAAGTGTCCTAGGTATAAAAAAATCTTTGATAAGAAGTACTTTCTTTAAGTGGATATTACACGATGTAAATTCAAAATAGTCGAACTCTAATACGAATTCAGAATGCTACTTTAGTTTCAGAATTTGTTACACACACCATATTCATGTTCAGAAACTTCTACTTTGGTACTACCTCACAATGGGACCTTTTTCCTCAAATTAATTTATTTTAAAGGTTTATTTGAATATAATTCTAAAATTATGATTTAAAATGAAACTAATTTGAAGTTAAATGTTATTTGGAGTTTGAAATATGGATTCCAAAATATATTTTTTTTCTTCATAAAAATGAAAATCTCTCCATTCGTGAAAAATTATTAAAATATTATCGAGTCTTTTAATTTTATCAGATGAGCAAATTATAGTTCATAACAATAACTGGAAGGCCTTTCTAAAAAAAATATACAGTGTTTATTGATCAAATTTTAGCTTAATAAAAAAAGTTAAACATGAATTATAATGTAATTATTTTACAATCAATTTTTTCATAATGTGCATGCATTTTTTAATTGAATAATTA
>JBCEWC010020608.1:0-10855 GCA_038996855.1 Solanum aculeatissimum
TATAGCTAAAACAAGTTTCTGGTAACTTCCGAAGCACATTTTTAGGAACTTTTTGGGTCGTTTCAATCTCCCCCTTGAGAACATTCACCCTTAAATGAGCTAGAATACAATTTGAAAAGCTTGATTTCATCATGAAACAACCCAACATGAATGAACAATGCATATTCAACATTTTAAACCATGAAATCTATGCTAAAACATCATTTAAATTAGTTTTGTGCACATGTATTCATGTTATGACATGAAAAAACATAGGAATGAAGAGATCCTGAACATTTTAATAAGAAGAACTTTACCTTAGGCTTACGTAGATGGGAATAGATAGGGATATCGCTTCATCTTATTCGAATCTGCTTCCCATGTAGCACTCTCAACATGTTGGTTCCTCTAATGCACTTTAACCAAAACAATATCTTTGTTGTGAAGACTTTTCACTTGCTTATCAAAAATCTCAATCGACACTTCTTCATAAGTCATGTTCTCCTCAACATCCATACCTTCCAATGGTACAATCAAACTAGGATCACCAATAAACTTCCTTAACATCGACATATGGAATGTCGAGTGAATACAACTCATATCCAAAGGCAAGCCCAATCTACAAGCCACATTGCCAATCCGTTCAACAATATCATAAGGGTCTACATACCGAGGACTTAGCTTGCACTTTTTAACAAAATGCGTCACACCTTTCATAGGTGAAACCTTCACATACACCCAATCACCGACCAGGAACTTAAGATCCCTTTTCCTAACATTCAAATTAAGACTTTTGACGACTTTGAGCCTTTCAACCTTTTCCTAATCAACATCACCTTCTCTATAGCCTCCAATACAAAACTCAAGCCAATTAATTTCATCTCACCTATCTTGAACCATCCTACTGGGGATCTACATCTCCTCCCATACAAAACTTCAAATGGTGCGATCCCAATACTAGCATGATAACTGTTGTTATAAGCAAACTCGATAAGTGGTAGATGATCACCCTAATTTCCTTTGAATTCCAACACACAAGCCCTCAATATGTCTTCCAATGTCTGAATTGTCCTCTAAGCTTTTTCATTAGTTTGAGGATGGAAAGCGACACTCAACTTCACCCTTGTATCAAGCCTTTTCCAAAATGATTTTTGAAAGTGAGAAGTAAATTGGGTACCATGATTAGATATAATAAATACAGGCACACCATGTAATCTAACCAACTCTTGGATATATAACTTGGAATAGTCCTTGTCATTAAATATAGTCCTGACTAGTAAAAAATGAGCCGACTTTGTCATCCTATCAATAATAACCGAAATAGAGTCGAATTGCTTCTGGATACGAGGAAAACCAATCACACTGTTCATATTAAATCTTCCCACTTCCAAGTAGGAATCTCAATATCTTGGGCCAAACCACCAGGCTTTGGGTGTTCTACCTTCACTTTTTGTTAATTAAGATATGAACTTGGATATGCCCTTCTTCATACCATTACAACAATACACCTCTCTCAAGTCTCGATACATCTTGGTGGACCTTAGATGTATAGAATAAAAAGAGTTATGGGTCTCTCTTAAAATCATCTCCCTAAGACCATCAACATCTGGAACACAGTCCTTATTGATATTGTAGCACACCAGCTTCCTCTTGGGAGAAAACTTCTATCTTATTTTTAGAAACCAACTTCTTTAACTTAACCAATGATGGATACATGTTTTGTTTTGCTTTGACATCAACAACCATAGAAGAGTCAACCCTGCTTTGAACATGAATGCCACCATTATTAGAATAAGCCAACCTAACATTTAATCTAGTCAAGTAGTGCACATCCTTTACCAACTCTTTCTTGCCCTCATCAGCAAGAACTACACTACCCATAGACATTCTACTAAGGGCATCAGCTATAGCATTTTCCTTGCCGGGATGATAACACACTCATTTCATAGTCATTGAGATGTTCCAACCATCTTCTTTTCCTCAAGTTAAGATCTCTTTAGGTGAACACATATTGCAAACTCTAATGATCGGTGAACACATCAATATGAACCCAATAAAGATAATATTGCCAAATGTTTAAAGAAAATACTACAATCGATAATTCAAGATCATAAGTTGAATGCTTTTGTCCATGCACCTTAAAATGTCTAAATGCATAAGCTATTACCTTACCATGTTGCATAAGAACACAACCCAAACCAATCCCAGAAGCATCAGAATATACCACAAACCCATTTAAGACAACCAGTAGTGTCAAAACAGGAACCGATGTAAGCCAATCCTTCAAAGTACAAAAGATTTTCTCATAATCCTCTGCCTATATGAACTTGACCTTCTTTTGGGTCAACTTAGTCAATAGTGAATCAATTGACAAAAACCCCTCAATATACCTCCGAAATTAACAAGCCAACCCAAGAAAACTTTGAATAACTAAAGGAGTCAATGGTCTTTTTTGGATCAACCTTAACGCCCTCACCAAACAACACATGACCAAGAAAAGCTACATCATTCAACCATAACTCATATTTACTAAACTTGACAAACAATTGTTTATCCCTCAAAGTCTGAAGAATCAACCTCAAATGATCTATATGCTTTTGTTCACCTTGGAAATATATCAAAATATCATCAATGAAGACAACCATAAAGTATCAAGGAATGGCTTGAACACCCAATTCATGAGATTCATAAATACCGCCAGAGCATTAGTCAACCCAAAAGACATTACCAAAAACTTAAAGTGCTCATATCTAGTTTGAAAAGTTGTTTTGGGAATATCACATTCCCTTACCCTCAACTGATGATAGCTGAAACAAAGATCAATCTTAGAGAATTGAGTAGAACCCTATAACTGGTAAAACAAATCATCAATCCTTGGCAATGGATATTTATTCTTTATAGTCACCTTGTTCAATTTTCTATAGTCAATACACATCTGAACTGACCTATCTTTCTTCTTCACAAACAAAACAGGAGCACCCCATGGTGATATACTTGGCCTAATAAAGCCCATCCCTAACAAATATTTCAACTCCTTTAATTCATCCAGGGCCATGCGATAAGGAGGAATGGAAATAGGTTGAGTATAAAAAAGATTTATGCCAAAGTCTACTTCCCTTTCGAGAGAAATATTGAGCAAATATTTGGTAAAGACATCCGAAAGCTCATTAATCACATAAATCGACTCAAGAATAAGGGACTTAGATTCAACATCTCTAACCCTGACTATATGATAGATGCACCCCTTAGAAATCATTTTTTGGTATTTGAGATATGAGATAAATCAACTTTAAAAGCGGAGTCACTACCTATCCACTAAAGAATAGCCTCATTTAGAAACTAAAACTTGACCTTTTGGGTCCTACAATCTATAGATGAATACAAAGAATGAAAACAATCCATCCAAGAATAACATCGAAATCAAGCATCTCAAGTTCAATAAGATCACATGGAAGGACTTTATGCAAGACTAAAATAGGAGTACCTCGAAAGACTCTTTGGGATATAATAGACTCACCTACGAGAGTGTAGACAGAGATTGCTTCCTTAACATTTCAGGACTCAAACAAAACTTAATAGCCAAGAAAGGATTCACAAAAGATAAATTCACACCTGGATCAAGCAAGGTATAAACATAAAAAACAAAGGCTTTCAACATACCAATCACCACATCCAAAGTCTGCTCCACCTCATGCCTAGCATGCAAAGTATAAAACTTGTTGTTATGAGGAGCACTACCTTTTTGAGGCTTTGGTTGGCGTTTTGCCCTCTTTAGAACATTAAGACAGTCAATAATTTTGTGGCCCATCTTGTGACACCCATAACAAGCACCCGTATCTCTTAAATATCTACCTAGGTAATTCTGTCCACACTTGACACATCTAGGATATGTTGGCCCACCTTCAACTTGTGCCTTAAGAGGAGGAACCTTGACCCTACTACCACCACCACTCCTAAAGTTAGAGAATCCACCATCATGATGGCCACTAGAGTAGGAGCATACTTAGAGAGCTTAGTAAATTTGGGGGCATATTCCCTCACGCTCATACCACCTTGTTTGAGATTCATAAACTCTGTTAGCTTGGTGATGAAGTTCAAACCTACCTAAATTTTAGAAGATAGGGATAATGGTTATCAACATATTAACCCAACAAAACAATTAGGGTTGAATCCCACAAGGAATGAGTATTCAAGAGTTGAAGTAATGAGTAGAACTAGGCTTTTGTACTATTAACATGGGGGGTTGTGCGTAAATAAAAACAAGCATTCGACTACAACAATTCTAAGATGCAATTTAATAACCAAATTAAGAGAGAATGTTGAGGGTGTGTGATATTGAGGATAGATCTAGTTAACTGGGTCTAAACACTTGATTGATTGAATTAAGAATATATGAGTAAGCTAGGTTGCTTGTAACCAACACTTCATTTGTGGCATTCAACTGAAACCTCAAAAGATTTTAAGCTAATACACATGTTTCCCTTTCTAATTACTCAAATTAATGCAATAATAAGAGATCTAAAGTAAACCTCAAGTTTGCAACCTCAAGATTATACATGAAACTTAGCAATAAGTGTAAACTCACTCAGATTAACATCAATACAATCAAATATCAAAGACCCAACTGAGAAATCAAAAACTCATACTATATACACACCCGAATATTGGGGTTTTAGCCAACCATGGTTAAAAGTAAAGAAATAATACCATAATCTATAGCTAAGAACATGGGTAAGGTGAATTACAAGAGAAAAGATGAATTACTCCAGCTAATATCACTAATGTTTTCTTCCTAAAGCTTGAAATCACCAAACCCTTGTACTTCAATAAAAAGCTTCTATGTACTCTATTCTCTCTCTCAATGTCGTCAGGCCAGATGTGGAAGAATGATATGTACAACGTAATTTCCAAAATCCCTTTTATAGTCCATGCAAATCACTCAAAGTTTGTGCACTTTTTTTCCATTCGACGGTCAAGGTCAGCTATCGCCTGTGCACTTGACCACCTTCTCCTACATCGTTTGAAGACTCAGGTCTTTGCATCTTTTGGCGATGTCCCTAGTCATTGTCGATCTTGTTTTGCGATCTATCAAACCTCTGCCTACGCCAATTTTCTATCATGAACATGTGGGTTTGAGTATTGCAACTTTAGGCAACCTTGACTGCACTTCAATGATCTAAAAATTATGTCAGAGACTTCGCTTTTGATCGCCTTTTTGGTATTTTTGCTCCTTATCATTATTTTATTGAGTATTGCCCATCTATTCACTTGTATCCTAATTCCTAGCATATATCATTCAATTTAATTTCCTAATGGAGAATATTAGCAGAAAGAGGACAATATTTCTTCACAATCTAAGCCCCCAACTTAAAATTTTATCTGCCCTCAAGTAAATCACATACCAATCATTCTAGCTCATTGCTTGCAAAAACAACCATAGGGAGAAACACATATAATCTCACCTATGTTGTTCATTCTCAAAGCTTTGACAAACCACTTACACAATTTCAAAGCCTCAAGAGATGACTAAAGAATGCTCAAGACATCGCTATGCTCATAATTGATCATATGGCTGCTAATCAATACCCAAAAACACCACCATTTTACCCTCTCGCAAAAGAAGATCCTACATTCACAAGGTTATGACATAATTTCCAAGTATCTCTTCAACACTCACTCTCCCAAATGAGAAATGGCCATGTAAGCTCCAACCCATAGGCTTGCCCTTATTCTCAATCGAAGTTCATTCAATTTTATCTGGACTAGGATCCCAAAGGACTTTATTCGGGTTGTAATGTAGGTTTAAGGATGGGTAGCATAACATATGTATAATAGTGGGTTATCCTCCTTGAACTCTACACACACTTCTCACTCTCATGATTCCTTTGATCCTCATTCATTTTCTTCTCCAATTGACATCTTTTTGCTTTTGATTTTCACTCCTAGGTGTCCTCTTTTCAAACATTCTTCATCAAAATTTGAATGGTCCTCTTTTTCACACAAATTATTTTTCTTTTCATCATTTTTAGCTTTTTTGAATCTTTTTCTCTTTCTAATCATTCAAGGACTTCTCTCTTTTGTTTCTTTTTTTCTTTCCTCGACTTTTACATGGGAGACACCCCTCTTCTACCAATACCACAATTTTGACCTTTGGCCATTAATTTGCTCACTTGAGTTCTAGGAGGGATCAATGAGGAACAATAAGGGATTATCTTTCAAAATAAATGTTTAAGGCTACATGGCTTCCAAAGAAAGTATCAAGGCTCAAAAAGGTTTTACTAAGGGATCAATTCAATGTCATTGGCAGCTTATATGGTCAAGGTGGACTCAAAAGAAACCAAATAAGGCCTAAGGTCCTTTCCTAGTTTGGATTCAACCAAATCACTCTTCAAAACAAACTAGAAAAGTTCTAGATATTAGAAAACATGCCTTTCAATAAATACCTAACTCACGTTGGTAGATGGATTCACATTCAAACAGTGGCAACACACACTCAGAATTTAAGATTATCGCATATTCAAGCTCAGTACTCACATAGTCAACTCAAGATGTACCAAATCCATTCATGGATTGAATATTTCAAGGAGAACTAATCAGTGAGTTGATATATGCTCATCGCCCATCACACTATCCAAATCAAAGATATCGACTATTGATACTCGAATTGCTAAGGACTAGAGACACAATCAAGATATTTGAACACCTTTTCATATATGCATGTGGTTTACCAAAAATATCATGGACATCATTTATAATTATTCATCGTCATCAACAAAAATCAAAAGAATTACTTATCTATTACAACCCAAAATAAAAGAATATTTACAATCCAAAATTAAAAGTTGTCTCAAATTTATACCAATAAAAACTAAAGTATTGTCTCATCCAAGTCATCAAATTCAAAATATAAATAGTTAGTCGTCATCATCATCATGAAATATTGGGACTCCAATAGCTCACCCCTTCCTAGAAATAGAACATTATCCTCAACGTGCAAGAACAACATCAATAAAGCATAAGAAGGAATGAGTGAGAATTAGAATCCCCCTGAACATGATCAATCTTGTTGTGGTGGTAGTGGTGTACTTGAAGAAGTGGTCATGGGGGCATCAATGCCTACATCCTACGGTACACTCTCTAAGTCAATCATTGGCCTCACGAGCTCTAGATCGTGTACACCATAAGTGCCGATCATGGATGTATGCAAGAGGTACTCTTTAGTGACCGTGGCTACAATCTCATCCTCTAACCACCTCAACTCATCAATCTCTGCCTAGTGTGGCTCATTTCCCAAGGCTTCCTCATTGGTCTCCGGTGTGTGTGATATGCCATCTCCTTCATTATCTTCTCCACCCAGAATATCAATATCTATAGTACCCTTGGGAGCTATATTTATATCAACCTTAAGTGGTATGTCTAATGCACCCCAAAAAGAACTAATATTTGTGGACTTCAAAGATGCCACCTCCATTTTTAACCATTCAATATCAGCTTTAATGGCTGATGACCCATCACTACTACCACCTTCTTTCTTTTCCATAGCAGTCACTTCTTAGACAAACTTACCAACCCTTTGCCATGATCCTTTAGAATTACCTCTAGTCTATCTATCCTCAGCTTCTAAGCCTCAATCAACTCCTTTTTCCTATTTTCAACATCAATATGTAGGGTCAATGCAGCAACTATGGTCCTCTTAATCATCTTGGGTAAAGAAGACTCAACCTGAGTGGCACAATGTCAACCAATTTGGCTAACCAACTAATTCTCAAAATAGTAGCTTTTGTGATCGGGGGTTGGTCATCCCTCGCCTAAGGCTCATATGGTGCAGTAGCAGTGGAAGAAGAAGGTAATGAGGGAGAGGAAGAAGATATATCTGCCTCGATTTCCAGCTTTGCAGCACCAACCTCAGCGGTCTTAAATCAACTATCAGTATTTTATCAACCATCTTCTTCCTTTCCCGATCCACTTTATCCCTTTGAAACCAACCTTTATTTACCAGATATCAGTGGAGGCTGATGGAGTGATATCCTCATCAAATTTTCTTTTGAAGGGAACTCCAGCTTACCTACATAGTGCTGTGATGAGGCTAGCGAATGGAAGTGAGGTTTGCACCTTCTTTGCTCTAATGAGGACCAAGGTTCAACTTTCGATGATCCATAATGCTTCCAACCAATGTCGCCTTTGGGTGTCAACGTATCAACTCATTTTGGGATGGCATTAGGTTGCTGCTAATAAAACCATACAAAAACCTTGTAGGAATATTCATTTCCTTTTTTTCAATGATGGCTTCTTCCTCAAACCATGAAGTAGCTGGGATTTTGATTAGTGGGGCCAACCAAGCTTGGATATCATCAAAAGTCTTCAACTGCATCATATCAGCCAGGTCATGTTGGTATCAGTATGTGTATCCTGGAACCTCATTTATTTCAGTCTCATTGCACAAGACTTGTACACCACAGACCTCCACAGTATCAAGAGGCTTGAGAATGGTCTTTACCTGACTTTTGCTTTTTGGAATGGCCTTAGCATAGGCCTTATAAAACTTTCTAACCTAGCTTGGTATATATGGATTTCGAGGTGTGGTGAAATTCTAAAAATTGTGAAACTTTAGAGTGTCCCATACCTCAAGGTATCGATCAATGACCCCATCAGTTGACAACCTTCTCTCCTCTAAAATCATCGTGAGCCCTGCTACTTTGGGCCTATTTAAATACCTTTGGGCTATTATCTCTTGGATTATTTGGGATGTCTGGAGGAGAGGATCATAAAGAGATTTACATCTAGCCTCACTTTAGTGCCATTTAGGACTTGCCTCTGAGGATGGAGGATCGCGTGAAGATGCTTTTGATGTAATATGCTTTCATTTGGTCATTCCTGCAAAACAAGCTCAAACATATGTGTGAGAATCAATCATAGGAAAGAAGGATTCAAAATTAAGATTCAAAAAATCATGTAGGGAAAGACCGGTCAATTTGCCACCTTTTTTCATAGATTTTAGACTTTTAAATAGTCACTTTCAGTGATGGATGTGCATATTCAGCGATCCACCAAATTCATTCGATGGTGGAAAATTACATCGCTGAAAGTTATAGAACTCAACTTTGAAAATTAGTTAAGAAAAATAGTGTGTGTGACAACTCGCCACATTACCAAGTCACTTTCAGTAGTCAAAATGACCATCGCCAAAATTGACTAGCAAGACCAACATCCTCTAAGTCAAAATTTGATCAAATTGCACAAAAATTAGGGAAATGTCACACACTATCCCACCATCAAGAATACTAACACATGCTCAGTGATCTATTGCTAACTTCACACTATCACTATGGCTACAAATTCAACCAAACAATGACATCACCCAATCTATCATCAGGCAGGATCAAGTCGCTCAAACAAATTTGGGAGTTACTTAGACTTCACCCTTAGCCCACAAAAACAACCTACTCAACAATCATGCATATTCAATTAAAGCATTCAACATTCACGGAAATCTCCTAACTAAAGACTATTAAATAAAGTATCATGATCAAAATTTGGACAATATACCATCACATTCAATAGTTGGGCAACATATTCATGAAATTGAAGCCTAACCCATAACATGTACCCAACCAACTCCATGATTTCTATAACAACCTGAAAGTTTTCGAAAACTCCTTATGGTTGGACTTATATGATTTACTACTGGTCATGGTTGAGTTTTAGTAGCCACGGGTTGAGTTTAAGTGGCCGAACGTAAAACGGGTCAGTTTGTGGCCTAGAGAGGCCGTTTGGGCAGTAGGATTTGAACAAACATAACTTTTGATAAGTGTTGAACCGTGTGGGATACTATATATAACATTGAATCTCTTTGAGTTAGCTTCGCAATGCAGCTAGTTTCACTTGATTCGGAGTTCGGATGAGGGAGTTATGGCCTAAACAGTGGGACTGCTGATAGGCTCTTAAAAGTGACAAGGACAGGACCACGGTCTGTAAAACTTGTCATGGTCCGTGTGTGGTGCCTTGGGGTGTTCCAGTGAGATAGGGGTGGCCAGTAACAACCCCATGAGACATGTTATGGGCCACGGACAAGTACATGGTCTGTGAGCCCTTTCACGAGCCGTGAACTATCCCATTGTAACAACCCAAAAATTTTCAAAATCTACTTATGGATGGCATTATATTATGTACTACAAGCCATGTATGAGTTTTGGTGGCAACGGATTGAGTTTAAGTGGCCAAATACAAATTGGACTAGAAAGTGGCCTAGAGGGACAGTTTTGACAGTCAACTTCAAATAGTCATAACATTTGATTTGGGATGAAACATGTGTGAGGTAACACATATCAAATTGAATCTCTTTAAGTTAGATTTGCAAAAAAAGTGATTTCACTCAATTTGGATATCGCATGAGGGAGATATGGCCTAAATAGTGAGATTGTCTAAAATTCGGAAGCCATTAGAGATAGGCTCAGAAAAATGGCCAAGGACAGTTGCACGGACCGTTAAACTTTGAACGGTCCATATAGTGTCTCATGTGATTTCCCAGTGAGCTTGGGGTGGCTTGGAACCACCCCAAAGCCAAGTGTAGGTTGACGGGACCTTTAACGGGTCGTTTGGAATTTAACGGTCCGTTCACTGCCTCGTTAAGTGAGGCAATGGCTAGTCCATGGTTTGGTTGATGTTTTTTGAAGTTAAGGAGGGTCAGACGGTACATGACACGGGCTTTCTCACCTTAGATGGTCCGTTTGGCTGCTCGTCATACTAGGTTTTATCTTTTATGGTCCTAATTGCTTGTTATCTTGAGTTTCATGACATTTCATGCATACATGAGCATGAAAATGATTTAAATGATGTTTTGACATGAGTTTTGAAAGACTTTTGATATGATGCATAG
>JBCEWC010020609.1:0-10854 GCA_038996855.1 Solanum aculeatissimum
TCTCTAGGCCTCTTTCTAGCCCAATTTGCATCTGGCCACTTAAACTCAATCTGTGGCTACCAAAACTCAACCATGGCATATATTACATCATAGAATGTCAAACATAAGTAGATATCAAAAATATTCGGGTTATTACACACGCTATGGGATACCTTAGGGATAGGGATATACATGGATTCTCATAACACATAGCACATACAACTAGGGACGGGTAAAGAGGACTCAAGCTATGGGGATGCCATGGGACTTAGGACTTTCCATTTCATCTCATAACACATAATCATATCATCCATACGTAATACATAACCATAAAATCTCAAAGATACACATAGCATAATTCGTACGATAGACTAAAAGATGTCCAACAATGCCTCTAGTCTAGAATAGGTTGGGGCCAAGACACTTCCCAGGTTCACCCTCAAAGTAAAGAGAATAAAATCATAATCATAATAGAAAGATAGAAGTTGGTTCATCCTTGAATGATAGGACCCACCACAAGCAACTATTTCTCAAACAAGCTAGCCGTCAATAGGTGGAAGATGCTAGTCTATGGTCCCTACATGATTAGATCATGTAGGCAAAAGAGTATGTGTTAGTATGTTTGAAAGTACTAAGTATGCGGGCATACAAAATGTTCATGAATATGTAATCCTGCAAATAAATATTAGATAACAAAGCACGTATATATAGAAAAAGTATATAAGAAAGAAGATAGTATCAATATGTCATGAAATCCATGATGTATGAATTCTATAATACTTAACATATCGGGGATGAGACCATAACCGACATATAAGACCATGCAAGCTATTTCATGAAACCCCTGATGTTCACCCTATACCGGAGCAAAAGGGTAGGCTACTTGCCAAAGGGAGCTCCCATCCCTCAAAAAAGGAAATAAACCATCCCTAGAAAAGCGAATAACCATCCCTCAAAGAGGGGAATAACCATTCCTCAAAGAGGAGAATAGCATATACCTATGTTTGGCACATAATTCAGGAGAAAGAAGTGGGACCTTTTGGAATACACCACTTACTACTCCCATCTCATTCGGTGCTAAGTCTTCATCCCACGAGAATACATATACATGTACATGCTAGAAAATGTAACATAAGTCTTTTCAAATTGTAACCATGTACACTAAGCTTAAAAGTCAAATTATTTTTTCATAATCATGCATACTCGGGCTAAAAAGTCAAATCATACTTTCATGTAATAATCCATGCATTAGAAATAGCTCATCAAAACTCATACATGTTGGTGTAAACACCCATATTTGCTCAAAGATCCACATCATAGACATGTATGTGATCATATTCTTGTCATAACCATCTTCTCATCAAAAGTCATATTCGTAAGCATAATTGGGCTTAACCCACTTCAAAATCTTCATGAAAACCAATGCTTGTATATGCATATGCTATGAATGATGCGAGAAATAGCATGGGAAATAGATATTCATGCTTAAATCAACAATATCATTTAAAATTCAAGTAAATCCATAAGTAAATTCACATTTAAGTCATAATTTAAATTACTCATGCTTAAATCAATCTTTAAAGGGGACATGCATATTCAAACCTTCATAATATCAATGCAATTAACCATAATAGGACTTGATTCACTTAAAACAACAATTAATCATAGCCCATATCTCGATTGAATCAAATAAACAACAATTCAAAAGACTCATATTTAAAGTAAGCTAAATTTCATGAAATCAAGAGCAAAAGAGTTTTGGGGTCTTCATGGTTAAAAGGGACCATGAATAAATCCCACACACGTTATATTACCAAGAAAATGAAGAAGGAATTGATTAAAGATGACCCTTCCCCAAGCTCCAAGCTAATCTCCAAAGGCTCACTTGAGATGAGTTCTTAGAAGAGAGTGATGAATAATATAAGTATTGAATGGATTTGAATGAGAGAAGGGAGGTGTATAGGCTAATTCAGATGATTATAAGGGCTTAGGAAGTCTAAAAAGACCTTAGGAGATCATCAAAATTACAAATAAAGCATTAATAAAACGAGCCTCAAAAGTTGCTAAAGGGTCGTCTCAAGGGTCACCATCACAGGTCGTGTGGTGGGACACGGACTGTACAGTGGTCCATGGTACTGTACTTAGCCAGAATTTTAACATGTCTGGATCTCACTAGCAGCCTCACGACCCATCAAGTACCAAACGGACTGTAGGGGCTTCCACCTAGTTCATGCGAGTTCCGGAATGTTAACCTTATGCTTAGAACCATTCCTTAGGATGATACCTTAACAAAACACTTCAACATGACCCGTGTTGAGGACCACAATACCCCCCACATGGACCGTATAAGGCTACACGACCTGTATGGATCCCCTTGGTAGCACGCCTTAGCCAAAAACTTAACAAAATTCCTACACAGACGATCTTTACAAAAATGGGCATAATGTCCTCATTAGAACTCGAAATCAAGTAAAAATAGATGTGTTGAAAAGATAAATCAAAGAGATTCAATTTAATAGGTCATAGACCACCCAGTTATTCCTTTGCTACGATATATGAGTAGTTAAAGTTGATCCTTCTAACGGTTCTTAAGATAAACTTAACCAATGCAATTCTCTTGAACATGACACATAAAGAGACTCATGGTGATCATTAACCACCCAAAATGAGTTCAAAATCAGTGCACATCACATCGACAAGGTTTTCCAAAGTCTGGGTCCTTACAAGGCGTCACCTATAAAAGTTTTAATGAAATTAGGTAAGAAAGGAAAGCTCAGTTTTGGCTATACTGGCACATTCAAGATTATTTTTATTGCACAGGGTCAATGGCTTATAGGTTGGATCTATCATCTAGCTTGTCTAGAATCCATCATATGTTCTATGTGTCCATGTTGAAGAAGTACCATGGGAATGGAGATATATCATCAAGTGGGACTCTATTCTGTTAGATAAGAACCTTCAATATGAGGAAGAACTAGTTGTAATTCTTGATCGTGATGTCCAAAAGTTAAGACCAAGGAAATTAAGTTGGTAAAGATTCAATGGAAGCATCATCCAATTAAGGAAGCTACTTGGAAAATTGAGAAGGACATGTGAGGCAATTATCCTCAGTTTCACAATGATTTAGGTACTACTCTTTTCATACCTTAGCCTAATTTTTCTCCATTTTAATCATTTGATAATGAGTGATGAATAAATTAGTATCTATTATAATTATTGAACCCCATCACTATGTATATACCAATGGTGAAGGGAATTTGGGCCAAAAACCTATTGAGTTGTAACTTGAAACTTTTGAGCCTAGTCTAGATATAGATAAAAATTTGAGTTAGGTGAGGTATGAGGTAATCTAATAATGGATCGAGGTCTGAATTATGAATTTTATTATTTGAGTTGATAGCCAAGACAATAAGGTATCTAAATGACTTTACGAAATCAAATTTGAGTAAGAACTTCCAAAATTAATCTTGGCATGAAGAATTGATTTTAGAACATAAAAATCTTAGGGTGTATTATGAAACAGGGGTTTAAAATGCAAGTTATGAGTTTCTATCTCAGTGCAATCCACTATAGCGGGATTATTCTCGCTATAATAGGGTTGCAATAATGGGTTGAAGGCCACTATGGACCCCCATGGCAAGGAAATCGTGGATTTTACTCAAAAACGTCATAGAATCATTTTTGTTTTTGCTTCATTTTTTAGCAACCAAAGATAACCTAGGGCTTATTCTTTTAAAATTTTTCACCTAATTCTTTGAAAAAGATAAGTTAATCATTGCATTAACTGATAATTTAAATCCTAGACCTTAGAATCAATGAAAATTCTCTTACAAGAAGGTTTAGCCTGAACTTAATGGTGGAAAAAAACCCTAGCTAGTGAGATGATTATGAAAGCGACCAAGGATTAGAATTTTGATATAATCTAAATATTATGGGGTCATTATTCATTGATTTTTTGTATTTCTTATTTTTTTAGATCAAGAACGGACCAAGAGATTGAAAAAGAGAAAAGCTACAATTTTATAAAGATTTTCAAGACTTTTTTTGATGTAGGAGATGGTTTACTTTTTTGTTTATCTTATATGTGCTTGTGAACTATAAAGTTAGTATTATTTGCATATACTTGAAGAGGGAAAGACGTTATGAACCTGATAAAATGATTATTTGTGCTCAAATTGCTTACATAAACCTGTTATTTGCTTTTCTAAGCGTGTGAGCATGCATTATGATTGTGTTTGTGATTGTTGAATCACGTACCACGTTGGTACATATCGGATCGAGTTTCATGTTGATACACTAATTATTGGGACAAGTGTTACACTGGCACACTAATTATTTGGTTTGGGTTCTATGAGAGGGTTAGCTTGACTGTTGCACTGAGATTGATATGGTGAAACTATATGCTAATCATAAGCTTATAACTTTATATTGTTTCCCTGTATGTGTGTGATGGTACTATATTGTGGTTACTTGTATATATTGTATTTACTAGAATAGTCGCATGATCCTATCAGTACAGTATTGTTGTGTGTACTGATATTGTACTTGTTCTTTCTTTGTTGAGTACAGAACACTTTCAGATGGTATCACAGACCACAACTAGGAAATTGTTGATCCGTGGAATTCAAATGTAAGTCAATTCTTTCAGGCTACCATAGGTTCTCTAGATTCTCAGTCCATTTTCTCTGGACTCAAACATTTTAGACATTGCTTTATTTTAGTATTTTCAAGGTTGCATCTCCTTTCTCTAGATTGTTAGTAGAGTTTTGATACAATGACTTTTAAGTTATAGGTGGTTTAATTTTGTACTATTTCTTTTAGTAACTTATTTGAGTTTATGGAAATTTAATTTTTGACTGATATTTAAACACGTTCCCGCATCTTTACAGGTTTGTTTGATCTTATTAATATGCTTAATTGGGTTGTAATAATGGATCTCCCATAGGAAGATTAGTGAGGGTGATAATTACAATGGGTCAGAATCGTGACAAAGATCTTTGAATAATCTTCAAATGAACTTTAGAGGAATTTGAAGAAAGAAGAAGGAGAAGGAGGCAGAAAAAGTGTCATTAATCGAAATCCTTTTAAAATACAAAAGGGATACAAATTTTCAAATAGTCGTGTCTCTCCAATTTTATTAATTTATAAGATATATATAACATTTATATATTATTTATTTATTAATATGAATTCGTATTAATCCACGTGAGTGAACTGATTCAATTTTTCTCAATGTCCCTCCGTTCACTTTTGCTTGTCACTGGTCATTTTTAAAGTCAAATTGCATGATGAACTTTGACCAATATTTATAGATGTATTTTTTTTATCATATTAACATGAGAAGGATTACAACTTATAATATTTTTCATATAAATTTTAACCATCTAAATTTTAGATTTTAAATGTTAAATTGGTCCACTTTAAATTTAATTTTTGAAGTTTAAGCAAAATAATCTGGAAGAATGAAATAGTGACAAGTAAAAATGGATAGAGGGAATAAGAAAAAAAAATTCTAGAATCCTTATTGATATGGATGTGTCTCAACCCCCCTAAGAGTATAAAAGTACAATACCCCAAAGGAAGGTGTTCATCCAAGAAGTAGAGAACAGAAGCCCCTCGAGGCAGTTATATTAATTATCAAACTAAATGTACATTACTTGATTTATAAGGGGAAAGTTGATGTGGCTAATGAAAGAAAATTCATAGTAATGAGGGTAAAAAAATAGTACTAGCAAAAGAAACAAATACTATCACACCAAAAAACATGATCAATTTGAGGGATGGAAAATAGTTAGTGACAAGTTTGTTGGTAAGGTCTCCAATTTACTGGCAAAGGAGCAAGAGGTTTCATCACTACCAACTCTTTGAGGGAACCAAGAAAAATAGTTATTCCTCTTTTGCAGAGTAGAGTGATTAAGGTGGGCAGTGTAGCTCTAGAGGTCATGGGAGATACCCTGATAACCCTTTAAATCTCAAATTAATATAGTGTCCTGAAATGTTAGAGGGATGAAATGTCTATAAGTAGAAAGAGCTTAATATGGCTACTAGAGAGAAGAATATGTGTTTATTAGCGGTGTTTGAACACAAGGTTGAACAATTAAAGGAACACAAGATCGTTAAGAAGCTAGCTTCTAAGTGGCAGTAAGTCTCAAATTTAAATAATAATGGTAGCAACAAGAGCATGATATGAATTATATGAGACTCGACGATAATGCAATTTGATAGACTAAACACAATTGAATAAATCATGTGAAAGTAAGAATTTTGTGACTTGATATTATAGTAAAAA
The DNA here is from genome assembly GCA_038996855.1 of Solanum aculeatissimum. Classification (NCBI taxonomy): domain Eukaryota; kingdom Viridiplantae; phylum Streptophyta; class Magnoliopsida; order Solanales; family Solanaceae; genus Solanum; species Solanum aculeatissimum. The sequence goes on from JBCEWC010020609.1 coordinate 6,269, forward strand.
TTCATAGTAAACTAAAGAAAGTAGTACTAAGCAAAATTGTGTCTTACCTAGTACATATTAATGGGGAATTTCAATATTTTCCTTGCTCGGGAGAATAAACTAACAATCTCTCCATTTTAAGATACCGAAATAAAGGACTTCAGGGAAGTCATAGTTGTTACAGGAATGAATGAGATAAAAATTTATAAAAGAGAGTATACATGGACAAATAACTATCACTGCTAAAATAACTTTCAAAAAATGATGGTAAAAGGCGACGGACGGCGTTGCTTTTTCCGTCAAAAGCGACGAAAAAGTAGCACAATCAATTCCGTCGCTTTTTTGCTCATCGCTTTTCTAAAAGCAACGGACAACATTGTAATTTTTTTTTTTAAATAATAACTAAAAAGCGACGGACGGCGTCGCGTTATTTAATTTTTTTAATTATTTAATATTTACTATGGACAGCGTCACAATTATTTAAAATATATAATTTTTAAAAAAAAATAAAAATCAGAAAAAGTGACAGACTAGGTAACCCTGTCCGTCGCTTTTCTGGATTTCTTTTAAATAAATTTCTAGAAAAAGTAACTTAATATTCATTAACTAACGGCAACAGACAAAGCAAAATGCGGACTCCCCTCACATAATGGTCGACTAGCATTTTTTAATTCTTTGTAGAAGCGTCTTGCTTCTTCATTAGAAGCTTCATTAAAAAATTGTTCAGGTTTCAACGCCCCTTGAACTCCGAAAGCATCATTAATCATTTCATGAACTCTATCATGCTCAAACGTGTCATATTGATTCCTATTATGTTCAAATCTAATTTGACCATGTGGTACAAGCATATATATTCATCCACGGGCATCGAATTATAAAATACACCATTCAGTCCATCTATTTCTCCAAGATCTACCCATACAAATATTTACACTTAAATTCATTATGATACAAATGCACCATAACTTCATCTGGACTAAAATAATTCAGGCACTTACATGCACTGCAAGGACACCTAACCAATTGATTTCTCTTAAAAAGATTCAGTGTCATTGCATGATCAATAAAATTTCTAACACCGTCAAAAAATGTAGATTTCAACCCACCACTATTTTTATAATACATGTCATATATCCACAAACAGTGATCCATCTAAAAAAAAATCACAACCTTAATTAATTAGTTCAAGTATGTTCTTAAGTATCCTAAAGTTCAAGTTCTAAATTATATTCTTAAGTTAAAAATAATCCTAAAGTGTAACTTAAGAAATTTCTTAAAGTATCAACAATTTCTAAATACTTAAAAATAATCCTAAAGTTAAAATTTCAAATTTCAAGTATAATTAAAGTTCAAGTATTTAAAAGTTAAGAATTTATACAAATTTGAATTAATTTCTAAGAACTTAATTTAAAAATTATAAAGTTCAAGTTAATTCTAAGAACTAAATCAAATCAAAGCTAAAGTGCAAAATAATTTCAACAACTAAACCAAATCAAAGCTAAAGTGCAAATTAATTCCAACAACAAACACATTATGTTCAAAAAATATATATAAGTGTCAACACTAGATGGACACAAATCGATTTTGCAAGAAAATTAATTTTGTCATCAATAGGATCATTTAGTGTTGTCAATTATGCCAAACAAACACATTATGATAAAAAAAAAATTAGAGAAGTGTCAACACTAGATGGACACAAATTGATTTTGCATTGTCATCAATAAGATCAACTAGTGTTGTCACTATATGCCAAACAAACACATTATGATTTTTTTTTAAAAAGATAAGTGTCAACACTAGATGGACACAAATCGATTTTGCAAGAAAATTAATTTTGTCATCAATAGGATCAACTAATGTTGTCACTTATGCTAAACAAACACATTATAATTGAAAATATACATAAATGTCAACACTAGATGGATACAAATCGATTTTGCAAGAAAATCAATTTGGTCATCAATAGGATCAACTAGCATTGTCACCTATGCTAAACAAACTCATTATCACTATAACATACTCTAAGAATTTATTCAAACATGTTTTCATCGAAAAAATACCTCGACTTTTTAACTTATGCTTGAAGATGGAATTGAGTTGGTGATACTTCGATTGATGTCGGCGAATATTGAAAACCTAAAATTTCAAGTACAATTAAAGTACATTATATACAAGTTAAAAGTTTACAAATAAAGTTCAAGTTCTAAAATCCTAAATTTAAGTTCTAAAATCATAAAGTTTGTTGCCCTTCATTAAAAAAAATTGACCCGCTGACCAAATTGCGATGGACAGGGCGACGCGGTCAATCACAACTTCAAAAAAAATTAAAATTAATAAATTTAATTAAATAAGTGGCGGACGTTATCGTTTAGTTTGTCGTAATTTTTAAAATAAAAAAATAACAAAAAAACATTGTGACGGATAATGTTGCTTTTCTATTAAATAATTATATATTAATTAAAATAATTGACGGAAAATTCCTTTCAAAAAAAGTGACGGACATGTAGACACTGTATGTTGCTTTTAATCATTAAATTATTTTTAAAAATAAAAAATGAAGACGGACTGCATCCTTTAGTCCATCACTTTTTGGCGAGACGCAGTTCGTCACTTTTTCACGATTTTTTAATAGTATACATGTCCAGTAAAATAAATAGAGATCTTGAAAATTCTCTCTAATCATTCCCTATAAGGAGTAATGCAAAGCAATTCAGAACTTTTAATTGTCTAGCTGAACATTGAGATTTTTATTTGTTGGTTAGTGTAGCTTGGGAAGGACCAGCAATCTAGACATTTATGTCGGTGGTATGGAGGAAGTTGCAACTGGTAAAATAGAATTTGTGCAAACAAATAAGGCCAAAGTTATTTTTATGTGTTATTTTTTGTATTCAAACAAATAATGCAGAAACAGTAAATTATGAAAAAGATAAATATATTTGTGTCCACAAAATTCATAATGTGTTCTGAAAAATTTAATCCCCTCAGTATACCTAAGATTATGGATTATTTTCTCCCACGATAAAATGAATAAACATTAAACAAGTAGTGGTACCTCAAACTTCGATAACTTCGGCGAACTCAAATAACAACAACGAAATCACACAAAGACTCTACTTTGTTTTTCAGAAAATATATGCAGAAGAACGAAGGAAGTTGATGTTTGAAAAATGCAGAAATCCTTTCTATTTATAGCTAACGAAATAGGATGCAAAGGTGTGATCATACTTGTTCAGAACAGTCTCATTTATTCATAACAGTCATGACACCTTTTTTAAAAAGAAATATTTGTTCGGGAGGAACATGCCTTTCCAAATAGTTCCATATGAAATTTAAATTTTGGTTAAATTAATTTCACAAATTAAATTGATTAATAATTTATGATTAATTTAATTAATAAATAATTTGCAAATTAATTAATCAATAATTCAATTAATTAATTAATCATTAATATCAGAAAAAGAAAATTTAGTGAGATTGATTAAATAAATTTTGTCTAAAAAATTATCAATCAAATCACATGTCGAAGTCGAGCAACAACAGAGGCGGCGGCGCAAAGAGGTACCCTCTACTTGACCCTTTAAGAGTTAAAGAAAGAGTTTCTTAATAACAATTTTTCTCTACTCTACCAATAAGGGAGAAATGACTCTTCATTTTTTCTTCACTAGGTTCCCCTACATTTTTCAATTCACTCCTTACTTAACCCAACATTATGTCATATTGTTTAAAATCTCACGAGATAATATCTCGAGTGGTCACTTAATTATGGATTCTTTTCATAAAAAGTCACTCAACTTTGATTTTTAACTCAAAAGTCATTCAATTATGAATGTTTTACTAACAAAGTCACTCAACCTATTTAATTTATCTTTTTTAATAAAATTTGTTGATATAAAATTTTTATTTCTAACCAAAATTTTAAAATAAAAAAAAATCATTTAAATTATTTAACGACCCACCCACTAGCCTGCTAAAAATATAATATTGACCCTTTTATTTAAAAAATAAAAAAAAATTAGGCTTAAATTTAGAAGCAGCAGTATTGTTAATCTGTTAGGTTAGTTTTTAGGCGATAAATTTGAAACTGATCATTCGTCAGTGTACAGTTTGTATGTTAGGTGCATCATCTGTGATGTATATCTATATCTATATTTATACTATATTAAAAGTGTGAAGGTCCTTAAAAATGTTGATTGAACTTTTTGCCCTTTATTAAAAGACTCCTCTTTAGACAAAATCGTCTTTTTACCATATTTTAAAAATTATTTTAATAATATTAAATATAATAAAAATTAAATGGAGAAGATTTTCTTGTTATAGTGAAATCCCTATACAAAGAATCCTTTTTGAATTAAAATAGTCCAAAATAATTTTCACTTAATAATTACCAAAAGACTTTTTTTTAAGGAAAAAGGAGAAAAGTACAAAAGAAACTTTAAAATGAATTTAATAATTTTTTTTTGAAAAACGTGAAAGCCACATTTAGTGGAAACACGTTTTCCTTTATTTTAACAAAATATTTTTAATTTTTTAAAAAAAAATATTTTAAGGGGAAAACTTATTAATTGTTTGAAAATAGTTTACCATGTTTTCATAAAAATTCTTCTAAT
>JBCEWC010020610.1:0-10853 GCA_038996855.1 Solanum aculeatissimum
TTTTCTGAGCCTATCTCCAATGGCTTCCGAATTTCAGACAATCTCATTGTTTGGGCCATAACTTTCTCATACGAACTTGAAATCAAGTGAGACAAGTTGCGTTGTGAAGATAATTCAAAGAGATTCAATTCCATATGCAGTATCGCACATGGTTCAACACACACCAAAAGTTATGCTTCGGTGAAGTGCACTGTCCAAACGGCCCCTCTAGGTCCCAAAATGATCCGTTTTGCGTTCGGCCACTTAAACTCCACCCGTGGACACCAAATTTCAACCACGACTGTTATAAAACCATACAAGACCAACCATAAGAGATTTTGAAAATTTTCGGGTCGTTACAGAGAGTAACATGGATTCACATTCAATAAGCTTAAAATCACGAAAGTAAAGTAGATACATGCAAAATCTTAAGATTTTAAGATCATTTGGATTATAATTGAAGAAAACCATTCATGATTTCCATATACATCATAGCATACTTAAGAAAATTCATGTAAATCATGCCATTCATGCAAATTGAGAGTTATTCATGCATATTATAGTATATAAAGGTAACCTACATCATAATAATAACATTTAAAATTAATGTCATGAAAAATCTTATTTGATCACTGTCACAATCTGATTTCTTAGGTCGTGATGGCATCTACCATATCCCCATCGATAAGCAAGCCAACCTGTAATCCAGAGCTGTAAGTAATGGATGTTTGAGGGGGAGGGGATACTAAAAGTGTCTAGAATAAAATAGGCAACACAACAAGTAAAGATAAAATCTAAGGTGAAAATACATATACAGGAACTCTCTCTGAGAATCGAGAAGTCACCAGTTCAGAGCTACTATACATAAAATAAGGAGTACAAATCCTAGAAGTGGACAAAAAATATATACAAGATTTGGCTAGTCTCAAAAGGTATAAAAAGATGAGCTACCAAATTGAAAGACACAGAATAATCCAAAAATATTGAATGTTCATCCTAATCTTTGGTGCAGGCTATTGCAAGCTAGATTAATTAGCACTGGTAACTGGTGCTCGGACTTGTATCACGAAAATAGATGCAAAATGTAGTATAAGTAGTAGGACAATAGGTGCTCAATAGGCATCATAGGTCGACTAAGCAAGAAAGGTAAAAATAATGTGAAACTGAGAAATACACCTAAAATAGAGTCAAATAAGTTGTCAATATTAAAAGAAACTAGCTACCATACAACTAAGAGAGGACTAAATGAAGAACTGTGCTAACTATATTCAACCGGACTTGTGTATGCTCGGTCGGGACATTGGATAACTAGAATACAAGGATTCAAGAAATGATGAAACTGCTATACCAAACTCTAAGAGATCCAAACAAACCCTAATTCATGATTATCTGAGGGAAGAGGACTATAAAGGAATGGGGTACAAAGACAGGGACTACTGCTACCCAGATGCTCGCCAGATAATAAGGGAGGTTGAGTCTAGGACTATCATTATCCAGATGCTCATCTGATTCATATGGGAGGCCGATGTTGGGACTCCTTCTGCCTGGATGCTCACCAAATTCATAAATAGGGGTCGAGGTTGAGACTACTAATACTTGGATACTCACCTGATATAAATGATAGTTTATCTTTTTACAAAGGAAATATCTAGAGACTTATTTGAAAAACATGTTAAAGCTCTAGGTTTTACGTAGGATGTGATTTGTATTGTATGATAACTTTATTATTATACTATTCTCATCAGTATAAGATTATTAAATTTATCTCTTATATGTATGTGATAATGTTTTAGAAATAAAATGTGTCAAACAAGTCGTGAGGTTGGCTCTTTCACATGAGCAATTGCCTCTTACGTCGGAAAACATGAAGAGATAATTATGACTACCATACAATGATGTGTTTTAGAAACTAGACAAAAGACTCTCTAAGAAAATGAGTTTGAGGATCATTAAAGAGAGAAATTCGGGTTAGACATCTAGAGGTGTCTAGACCAAGGTCTTTACGATGTTGAAATGAGACACATGCACCTAAATAAGGTGAGAACATCTCAGCATGTGTTTCACACCACATGTGTTTAGCGACCATTGGATTAATAAAAGAATGATCCTTGCTTCTTCATTGTGTAAGACCATGAAAAGTTATGTTAAACTTATTATTAGAATACTTTTTGACCTTTCACTATTTCTTTAAATTCTAAGCAATGTTGCTACTTTAGCATGTTACTAATAGTCATGAATGATTCGTCAATTTGGTGTATGTCTAGGAAAGTAGTTGATTTGAAATAGATAGATTTGAGTAGATAGGGAAGGTGATAGAAAAAAGTAACCAAATTTATGTACACAGGGAGGCTATAACACTGACTATGTAGATATTGAGTATAGTTGTGTATATAAAGTTAAATTTAAATTCGAGCTCACCATTTAAAAAGGATGAGGGAACGAATGAGTAAATATTGAAGTAGAAAAGTCGGGGGTATTGAGAGTAATGGTATTCACATATTTAAAGTGAATTCTTTTCGTACGTGATTGAATTCCTATATAGAGCTTATAATATCTTAAAGGCAAGTGTTGATGCTCACAGGTTGCACAAACTATTTGTCATATGAATTTTGTGTCTAGTTGATGTTATTGGTTCGAATCTTGTCCACCATGTGTGAAATAGGATATGTAAGATTTTTTTTGGGATCATGGGTCACCCATGTGAATTGACTCGATCTGATCTTACCCGACCTATGAGTAAAGGATAATATAGTTCTAAATTAAAGATAAGACAGTTAAAATATAATTGTTCAATCTAATCCTTTTAGGATAGGAAAAAACATAAATTTCTCTTTGAACTTATTTCGAAAAATCAGTTACACACTTAAACTATCACAACGACCTATACACACTTTTACTACTTAAAAGTGAATTTAATGCACCCCTGAGACATATAATACCACTCTCACAGTGTGTAGTGTATTACACTCGCTACCACATCAGCACTACATCAGCGTCATGTTAGAAATTATAACTTTTTATATTTTTTTGGTTTTTTCTCTATTAATTAATTTTTCCTTTGTTAACAATATTTTTATACTAATTAATTATTAAAATTCTTTAATAATCATATCTTCTTCTTCACATAATCCTATCCACTTCATCTCTAATATCAGTTTATTCACCCACTTCTTCTCTTTGTATTCTCTGGCGAAGAACAACCAACTCATTCCCACCATAAATCTATCTCCACAATACATTCTCTTTTTTTGACGAACTAAAAGACATCATACAACCATCAAACAACCACCATACAACCACCTAAATAGCAGCCAAACAGTCACCTAAACCACCCCCAAACAGCTTGCAAATCCAAATCAGTCACCAATGACAAACACCAAAACAAACTCTTTTTTTCTATCCTTTTCGAATATAGTCAATTTTGTCAGAAAAAATTGAAATTGACAACTATCTTGATTCCTAAATATTAAAATTAGGAACATCTCCAAAAACTCTCAAAGTTTAATCAGACTCAAACTTAAAAAACCTAATTCATAAATTGAAACTCAACAATCTAAAATTTAAAATAAAAAATGGTTGATTTGCTAAAATTGGGAATCTTCTAAGACGAGAAAAATGATTCATGGAAACAATATTATTTACCGGATTTAAAATTTTCTTCTTCTTCTTTACCGGATTTAAAATGATTCATGGCATCAGTGTAAAGAAGAAGAGGATTTTCTTCCTGGCATGAGGTAAATAATTTTTAAAAAAGGATGATGGGTAAGGTGTGAAGAAGAAGAGGATGATGGGTCAGGTGTGAAGAAGAAGAGGATAATTGATGAGGTGTGAAGAAGAAGAGGGAAAGGAGATTGATTTTTATTTCTTTTAACTTTACTTATTCTGATGTTTACTTTTTCTAACGCCCATATTTAATTTTTTTTTTTTGCCACGTCAGTTTCAGGGGGTAAATAAATTCACTTTTAAATACTAAAGGTGTGTAATAGGTCGTTATAATAGTTTAAGTGTGTAACTGACTTTTCGAGACAAGTTGAAGGGGGAATTTATGTCTTTTTCCTTTAGGATAAGGAAACAATTAACTGTTCAATCTTATCCTATTAGCAAAGAGCATAGTTAACTATTCAAATCCTTTTTCAAAAAGGAGAGGGAATAGTTAACTGTTCAAAACCTTTTTGAAAAAGGAGAGGAATAGTTTTGTAACTGTTCAACCTCTCCTACAAAACGGGGGCTTCTATTTTCTACAGTTAACGAAAAAAAGTGAGAAGAAAAGTAGAACAAAAAAAGAAAATATCAGTAAAAAACAATCATCCTATTCTTCTAGATTCATCAATGCACACAAAAGACATTTATTTTGTGGGTATCAATCTTGATTTCCTCAGAAATTCCCACAAGTTTCTCACTCTTTCAGTTGACCATAGTTTTTGATAGATTCATCTTCTCTGATTCTTTTATTTTCTCATATTTTCATTTCCTAAAACTTTTCTAAGAAATTCATACAAAATATGATTCATTTCTGAAATCAATCACTATATTTTCTTGATTATTTGGGTATTGAGGGATTCGTATTTCACTTTCTGTCCTTTTGAATTTAAAGTTGTAATCTATTCAGTGTGTTTCTATTTGGGGTTTTTCTTGATTTGGGTCATTGTAGAAATAAATCAAAAATTTCATTTTTGAGATTTTCTTGGATTTGGGTCTGGTGGGTCTTAGACAAAATTGAGCTTTGTATTTATCTAAGTTTTTTTGTTGTTTCTCCATTTTTTCCGAATCTAGCGGGAATATTGAAGCTGATTTTGAGTTCTAGAAAATCAAGATTGGGCTAAAGAATTTCTGGGCTGAAGAATCAAGATTTTTTTGCTATTTTTCGGTGACTTTTAGTCATTTTTTGGTGACTTTCATAAACTTTCGGCGACATCACAATATTGTCTGAGTGATATCTTCCAATTCCTATTTATTTACTATTATTTGAATACATTGTTACATATTGTTTTGAAAATAATTGTTTGCCTTGCAATATTTCTTGCCTATTACATATTTCTTGCAATATTTCTTACTTGTTACATACTATCTTGCAATAATTCTTTTTCTTGCAATATTTCTTGCCTATTATATACTTCTTGCAATATTCTTGCTTGATACATACTTCTCACTTGTTACATATTTTTTAATATATTTTATTTCTTGTTATATTTCTTGTTTGTTTCATATTGTGGGTGTTTCACATACTCATTGCATCTTGGTGTTGTGAGTTGTTGCAAGTATTTTATAGGATTATTATTTTTTGTCTTGATTTTTTTTTTGTATTTTATAAGATTATAGGATTGGTTAGTTGATTATTATAAATTATAGTTTAAATTTTATTATTCAGTATTGTTAGGCTGCTTTTTTCGTGAAATTGTTTATTATTTAGCTTTTATAGTTTGTTGAGTTAGTAGTTCTTAGTGTAGTTTATTGGCATTGGGGTATGTTGGTGGATTAAGGTCATGTCGTCAGTTGGGGTCAGAGGCTAAGGGTAGTAGTGGTAAGAGAGGAACGAGCTTACTTAGGTTGAGAATAGGGACGTGGAACATAGGATCGCTTATATGGATGTCCGTAGAGCTATTGAAGAGTCTTAAGAGGAGACAAATTAATATAGTGAGTGTTCAAGAGACCATATGAGTAAGTACCAAAGCTTGAGACGTAGACAGGTTTAAATTATGGTACTCGGGTGGCTCTAGGGATAGAAATGGAGTAGGTATCCTAGTAGGTAAGGACCTTAAAGAGTATGTGGTTGAGGTTAGGAGGATTGACGATAGGATGATGTCTATTAAACTTGTGGTCGGTAGTCATATTGTGAATATAGTTAGTGTTTGTGTCCCCAAGGGGGCCTGAATGAGGAAATCAAAAAGCTCTTTTGGAAAGATTTGGATGAGATTGTGAGAGGTATACTGGACATATAAAAGATCTTCATTGGGGAATATTGGTGCTACTTCTAGTCGTTTTGATGATGTTCATGGAGGCTTTGGATTAGGGGAGAGGAATGGATGTAGGATGTCTCTTTTGAACTTTGTTAAAACCTTTGAGTTGGTTATTGATAACTCATGTTTTTCAAAGAGGGAAAATCACTTGATTACCTTCTGTACTAAGACCCAAATTGATGACTTACTCCTTTGGAAGGGTGATAGAAGACTTTATAAGAATTTCAAGGTAATTCTGCGTGAAAATATTTTCACTCAACATAGTCTTCTAGTGATGGACTTGGAGATTAAGAGGGGTAAGAGGAAGAAGGCTATTTACATCCAACCGAGGATTAAATGGGGTAGTCTGACTCCTACCCTTTCTCGGGAGATTGGAGAAAAGTTGACTAATTTGGGGCTTGGAGCAGCAGTGGAGAGGTGAATACCATGTGGGATACCACGACTGGTTATATTAGAAAAGTAGCCACCGAGATACTAGGGGTTCAAAGAGGGACCTTTGGCGGACATCAAGGTGATTGGTGGTGGAGTGGAGAAGTTCAAGGCAAAGTAAAAGTTAAGAAGATTGCCCACACAAAGTGGTTAAAATGTAGGGATGAGAATGAAAAATGAAGGTTGAAGGATATTTATAAGACGACGAAGACAAAAGTGAAGATGGCAATGATGAGTGCTAAGACAACAATATTTGAGCGCTTGTATATTGAATTAGGTAAAAAAGATGGGGAAAAGAGATTGTATAGGCTCGTAAAAGAGAGAGATAGAGAGAGAAAAGCTTGTGACTTGGAACAAGTGAGGTGCATTAAGGATGAGTAGGGAGAGGTGTTAGTGGATGAGATTTCTATTAAGCAAGGTGGCAAGCTTACTTTCATAAACTCTTAAATGAAAAAGGGGACAAATATATTAAGTTGGGTGATTTGACGCACTTTCATAGTCATTGAAATTTTGGTTATTCTAGGCGTTTCAGAGCTAAGGAAGTTAGATGTGCTATTAGTAGGATGAGTAGAGGGAGAGCGATCAAACCCAATGAGATTCCGATAGATTTTTAGAAGAACAAGGTCAAGGATGTTATTAAGTAGTTGATTAGGTTGTTTAATGCTATTATGGAGACTTCTAAGATGTCGGATGAATGGTGGAGGAATACAATGGTTCCATTGAACAAGAACAAGGTGATATTCAAAATTGTAACAATTACAGAGGTATCAAGTTGGTATGAAAGTTTGGTAGAGAGTGGTGGAGATGAGAGTGAGAAAAGAAATGTCTATTTTAGAGAATCATTTTGGATTTATGTCAGGACAATTGACTATTGAAGTAATTCATCTTCTTCAGAGATTAGTGGAGACATATAGGGAGAGAAAGAGGGACTTTCATATGGTGTTCATTGATCTTGAGAAGACCTATGATAAAGTTCTGAGGGGTGTGTTATGGAGATGTCTAGAGACAAAATGTGTTTCAATAGTATATATTAGGGTAATAAAGGACATGTATGATGGAGCCAGAACTCGAGTAAGAACGGTGGGAGGAGACTCAAAGTATTTTTTGATTAAGATGGGACTTTATCAAGGATCTGTGTTGAGCCCTTTTATTTTTACCTTAGTAATGGATTAGCTAACATGGTCTATCCAAGAGGAGGTATTATGGTGTATGTTATTTGCAGATGACATAGTACCGATTGATGAAACTCGAGCTAAAGTTAATGATACATTGGAGGTTTGGAGATATACTTTGGAATCCAAAGGGGTCGAACTGAGCAGGACCAAAATAGAATACTTGGAATGTAAATTCAATTTTGCAAGAGATGAAATAGATATTGAAGTGATGCTTGTCACTCAACCTATTCCAAAGAAAGAAAACTTTAAGTATCTTAGGTCCATCATTCAGAGTAGCGGCGATATCAATGATGATGTCATACATCATATTGGGGCAACATGGACGAAAAATGAAGACTTGCCTCTGGAGGATTGTGTGATAAAAAGATACCCACCTAAACTTAAAGGCAAGTTTTATAGAATAGTGGTTAGACCATCTTTGTTATATGGGATAGAGCGTTGGCTAATTAAAAATTCACATGTTCAGAAGATGTAGGTTGCAGAGATGATGATGTTGAGATGGATGTGTGGACATACCAGGAATAAGATTAGGAATGAGACCATTCGGGAGAAGTTAGAGGTGGCCCTTATAGATGATAAGATGAGGGAAGCGAGATTGCGTTGGTTTGGACATGTGCAAAAAAGAAGTATTGATGCCCCTGTTAGGAGGTGCAAGAGGTTGAATTTAGGAGTTACAGGGAGGAGTATAGGTAGATCGAAGAAGTATTGGGGTCGGGGAGGTGATTAAACAAGATATGACAAAACTTCATCTCATCAAGGACATGACCTTAGATAGAAAAGAGTGGAGGTCGTGTATTAGAGTAAAAGGCTTATAGGCTAGTAGGGGTAGGTTGATGTATGTTCTTGTGATATAGTAGGTTAGTAGGAGTAGTCGTATTTTTATATCTTGTGTCGTCATTATCCGTCTTATATTTGTTATTTTATCATATTTACATACTATCATTTGCTTTTCATTATGAGTCATTTTTCTTCTCTTTTTCCCCCCTTTTTTTCATATCTAGTATCTTCTACTTATGGGGGTTGATTTTTGAGATTAGTGTTTTTTAGAAACAACCTCTCTATCTCTATGAGGTAGTGATAAGGTCTGCGTACATTTTACCCTCCTTAGACCCTACTTATGGAATTTCACTGAGTATGTTATTGTTGTTTTTTAATCTTGATTTCCTAGTGAAATCAAAGAAGATCTGGGGCAAATTCACTTAATAGCAACAATAACAATTTGCTGCAAATCTAAAGGTACACAATCCGCTGTTCTTGCTCCATATTTTTCCAACAAGTAGTTCTTTCACTTTCATCTGTGTTAAGTTTCCAAGCATCTCCGATCGGCCTCTTCCAAATCACCATTGTACTTGTGATATTTGGTTTGTAAATCTATCTTAATGGTAAATTTAAATGTCAAATTACAATGAAAGTGGCATATTTGAATCGAAACTCAAACAACCTGAAAATTTAAACTATTTCTAATAATACAAGAATATATTTGACCTTTTTCTTAAAAATAAAAACAACATACCTCTATATAAATTATGAAGAGGCGAGGAGCAATTTTTAAACTTCATATCCATGTCTTATTATACAGCACAAAGATTAACATAGCTGATAACGTATGTATCGCTTACATGGGAAGACACTATGAACATCAAATCACCAAAGATAAAAACCAAACAGAAAGTACACACCAAAGAAAAAACCAAATAGAAAGTACACAGCCAACATGGAGTATTTCTTACCACACTCTCAAACAATAAACAAAGCAACTATTTATATAAATCTTATGACATGCATTAATTCATCTTGGCATGGTGATCATCAACAGCTTTGGTCATGCCAACAAGGAATTCCAGCAAATCTACTAGTTCAGGGACATTCTCATTTGGCCTTTCATACTCCATTGTCCAGCTTACCAAATCGATTTCACCTTTTGTTTCGAGATGAAGCGTTGCCTTCCAGTTATCATATTTATCAACTAGATCTCCTTCAAATTCTTTGAATGTGATAACCTTTTTTTCATGATCTATATCTTCAATTACCTGCTTGGAAATCTTCTTTTCCCCTCCTGCAGTACAAAAAAACCAAAGAGTTTCATTTTACTATAAAAAGGAATCTTTTTTGGCTCACTTTAATATTATATTAATATATCTATTTCATTTTTATTTTCTTATTTCAGGATATATCATAATTCATATCTGAAGGTTGATAATGATATTAGCAACTAGGAGAGTTTTTTCTTATTATGATATTTTTGAATATTTTATTAATCATCATCATCATAATATTTTAATTGTTAGTTGGAGCAAGTAAATGTGACGCTAAGGCAGTTTCAGGAAAATGATTTCATAAATGGAAAGCAACAGTAAGGCGAAAATTTGAAGTTAATGAGTTTTTGAATTTGTCACGAACATACTCCCTCGTCTTAGTTACTGGGTTCACACTTAAAGGGTCGTTTAGTGTGAAGTATAAGTTATAATAATCACGGGATAAAATAATGTAGGATTATTTTATCTCATATTTGGTTGGAGGTATAAGATAATCCTTGAACTATTTACCCCACCATTTTTGTCTTAGTGATGGAATAAGGATAACTTATCTCAGACTAATTTATCCCAAAATTAATTATCTTGGAATAACATATTGCGAACCAAATATTCACAAGCTCAATATTTCATGAGTATTTTATCTTACCAAGCGTATACGTCCAAAAAATCTTGGATCCATTAGTTCCAATGTCACCATCAAGAAGTTCAAAACCTTGTACATGCACAGGACACATGGTCGAGAGTTGATGTGGCTTATTTGTAAAGACATCATGAAACACATCCTTGCTAGCCTTCATTTCTATCTTGGCACACAACACAGACTTTAGGCCCATTTTACTAAAGACTTGGAAATAAAAAGATGTAGTGACACTACAGGAAAATTGAAGAGGAGAAGTATTGATATCCTTTACAATGATTATTCAACAATATATATGGACTAGAAGGGGGAGCTGTTTGTTAAAATCCATTTTAAAAATCAAAGATGGTATACCATCTTAATCATACGCCTTACGACTTATAATTTTTTATTTTATATATACATATATATATGGCTAGAAAAGTGACATAAATTTCATTTTTCATGCACTTGTAGCATTACTGAATACTAGAATTTTTTTATCAAACTAATCCATTATTTAAACTAATTTACTAAAATAATACGTTTTTTAAATTTTTTACAAAAGTAGCATAAACGTATTCGTCAGTAACGTTTTAGGCTATTTTTATTTTAAAAATCTAACTGACGGTGTTAATGCAGAAACGTTACTCACAGTAAC
>JBCEWC010020611.1:0-10853 GCA_038996855.1 Solanum aculeatissimum
TTATTAAGTTTCTATGAAAAAAATTGAATAATTTTTATACTATAAGATTGATTCCATTTTGTATTCATAATTGTTTAATTTCTTATTTCATTGGAGGAATTTTTATAATGAAAATGAATTTTTTTTAATTGTTATGAAAAATTATACTAAAAATGTTGAAGCAAGTGTTTACATTATTTTCTTATAAAATTTTTACTTGAATGAAACTAAAGAAAAAATGACTACATTTTTTTCTATTTTTTATTTTACTTTAAATTCAACTAAATAACATAAATTTTATTAAACCAAAAAAATACTTTCACTTTTCATTGTATTGATAGTATTAAGGGGTCGTCTGATAGCTGGTTAAGGCTCCATCTAATACATGAAATAACTTTAGTTATTCATGTATTCACTTTATACATTATTTGGTTTGTAAGAAGAATAAAAGTTATTCATGTACTAATTTTATACAACATTTGGTTGTTAAGCTTCAAATGATATATGAAAGTTATTAATGTATTGATTTTATGTGGTGTTTGATTGTGTTTTACTAATTCTACATTACTAAAACTCCCATAACTTATGAGGAAATTTATGTATAATTTTATGCGGAATAGAAAGTGTGGGTATTAGTTATACATAGATTAAAAATAATAAAATTACATATTTACCCCTATCAGTTTACTTTCAAAATCTTTCTTTTTTTATTTGATTTAAATATGCGTCTAACAAAAAAATATTTACATTGATGTAGATCAAAATAAAACGATGTTAATTGAGAATTCTTATGGAATAGGCGGTCATTTTTTATGTATTCTTTTTAAAAAAAAATTATACTATTTATTATTTTTTTCTATTTTCTTTTTTTTAAGTGTTGGAAGTCTTTCCACCTTCAACTAATCGAATCACTGATTAATTTAAATTATATAATATATGTGTTTACTTATTTATTTGTTAATAATGTATATTAATTTACAATAAATCAAATATTCAACAAGCAATATTTATGTATTGTAATTTCTACATGACTAATACTTGCATGACTAATACATGCATAACTCTAACCTTTTTTATCGATCTATTTTTTTAATCAAAAAATACTTTTTAACCAAAATATCCGAAATTAAAAAATGTGAATTTAACCAAAATTATTTGAAGTTTAGTACCTGAAATTAAACTAAAATTATTTTTTGTTATCTGAAGTTAAACTAAAATTATTTTTAAACTAAAATAAAATACCATTTTGGATATAGGATACTGATCCCTTTCTTATCAAAAACTATTTTTTAACTGAAGTAGAACATTTAACATTTATATTTTTAAAAAGAAATAAATTTCAAGGAAAAATAAACAAATGAAGATGTATGGTATATTTAAAATTGAGAATGAGTTATTTAATTTTGCACTTTTCACATGTTTATTTGTTAAAATTAAGGGTAAATTTATTCTAAAGTATAATGAGGGGTATATTTGGATCGAAAGTACAACGAAAAGAGTAAATTTAAATTGAAAGTATAATAATAGATATATTTAAATTATTTCTAATAGTGCAAGAACATATTTGACCTTTTTTTTTTGTTATTAAATGAGTATATTAAATATAAACTCACTAAACATTTGATAATTAAGAAATAAAATTCAGCTTATTAATTCTTTTAAATTCTACATAACTAAACTGCATAACTAAATTCTCTATAACTAATACCTCAATAACTAAATCTTACATAACTAATATGTGCATAACTAAATCCTATATTGTTAATACCCACATAATTCTAATCAGTAACCAAACGACCCCTAAATGTAATGGAATTTGAATTATGACTTTAATGAATACTCCTATCAATTAAGGGAATATTTAGAGGAGCCATTGGATAGCTCGTTTAAGTTACACTAACACATGAATAACTTTATTTTCGATAATAAATGTGAAATATTATCATAAACAAATCAAACAATTACACGTGAAGAGCACCTAATAACCACACCCACCTTCTAAGAAGAGTGATATGATTAAGTAGGCCTCAAGCAAAAAACAACCTAATTACATATTCGTTAAATCAAAAATCGACATTTGAACAACTTTCCTCAACCCCTGTACTACTTCTACTCTCTCTATAACTTCTTTCCTAATTTACGACACTATAAAACTACTATTTACAACTTCATTTTTGGAAATTTTTTCAATTTCTTGCATGTCATATGTGGTAAATAGTATAGTAGCCCATGTGTTTCAGCAGCCAACTCATTGCATAAGCAACAAGTAATATCATCTACTTTGATATTCATTCTTCTCATCCCGTCCTTGGTTAATAATTTGCATTGAGCTGCTAGCCACAAAATGACTATGTTTTGATTGCATAATTTTGCTCCATATCAAGTCAGCTACAGATGCTCTAGTGAGTGTGCTTTTCAGAGAAATATAGTTGCTTCCCACTGAATATGTACCATTCAGAGTCAACAAATAGTGATCATTCAGATACAAAGTTACCATATCAGTTTTTAGTGCATTCAAACTCTTCCAGTACCAACTATAAGCCAATGGAAGGTGACGAGTCCAGATATCAGGATTATTCTTCATATAGAAGCCATGGACCCATCTCTTTAAAGCCAGTTTCCATAATAATTTTTTAACAGAAGCCATATTCCAGCATTTGCTACTTTTAATGTTGAGTCCACCATATTTCTTTGGAACACATAGCTTGTCCCATGCTCTACTAATGCATTCTCTTTTTAGTGGAGCTACCACATAGATAACTCCTATATTTCTAATACACTTCCTTCGGAATGCTCTGAGGTAGAATGAAAACAGCCTTACCTGCATACGATAAGTTTTTTGAGTAGCTAACAGTAATCTTATTAGTAATTTTCTCCACAAGTTGGTGACATTCCATTTTGCTCCACTTCTTTGAGAATAGCGGGAGGCCTAGATACTTGATAGAAATGTACCAATAGAAAAATCCGTCCTATCTAATAAGATCTACTTTGTAACATCATCCACTTGATCTAGCTACAAATAAATTGAATTTATTAATGTTAGTCATTAAGCCAGTGACATGGCTGAACTGGTCCAGGACTTTCATTACTCTCTTAACTGACCCGATATCTCCTTTACTAAAGATCATGAAATCATCAGCAAAAATGAGATGTGTAAGTCTAACAACCTTGAATATGGAATGGAACTAAAAATTTGTAAGTTCAGTCATTTTCTTCAAAAAAATTTAAAGTTACTCCATAACTAAAACAAACAGCAAAGGGGAGATAGAATCTCTTTGTTTGAGATCTCTTCTACTAGCAAAGTATTGATAACTCATACAAGTCATTACTCATTACTAGCTGAACAAATTTGGCAGAAAATTCAAAGCCTTTTAAGGCTTCTTCTATAAATTCCCAACTAATTATATCATATGTTTTCCTTAGGTCAATTTTCATCAAACATCTAGGAGTTGTTTTTTATTATACTGTCTAAGAAGATCATGAAAAATAAGAATATTATGGATCAAGGACCTCCCTGCAACAAATGTAGCTTGATTTTCTGCTACCAGATGGCTAATGACCTTCTTTAATTGTAATACCTCACATGTTAAAAGGTTGGATTATGAATAATAGGTGCAGGTGTAGTTCTGGTGCAGAGATGTACGAGATCCATCTATGGCCCGTGGTTGGATTTATGGGCCGTAAAATGGTCTCGTGGATGGGATGAAGAGTTAGTGAAGTGAAAATATAAAAGTTGGGTTGAATGTACGAAGGGTCCTTACGGATCGTAAAAGCATCTACGAGCCATAGACTAGGCTCATGGGTAGGCACCAGTGATGAGTAAAATTTAGGTGTTAGGAATTCATTCTATGATCCAACAGGATGGGACTCTGATGTATGAGTTGTACATTGGCCTCGTGGATTGGACAGTGAGGGGTGAAAATTTCACTAAGTATGGAGGCCATGTTCGAGAGAACTTACGATCTGTAAATGAAACTATGGGTCGTAATCGAGGGTTCATAGATTGAGGTCTAGGTTTCAAGTTTCTGAAGTTCAAGGATGTAATCAGGACGAAACCCCTTTTCTACGAGCCATAGATTGATCTACGACTCGTAGACAGGGTCGTGGTTTCTCCCGACAGTATTTAATGAAAGATATTTTTTACTTTTTCTCACATCCTAAGTCCTAAACTATGTCGTTTTGACTCCTAAAACTACCCATATCAGCCTTAAACTACCCCAATATCTTTCACTCCAAATCATCCTCCAAAATTATTTTAAGTCAAAAACTCCTAACTTCTCTCAAAGGATCCTTCAAGGCTCAAGCTAGGGTTTTCGAATTTTTCCCCTCAAGCTCAAGTTTCTTCCATATATTTTCATTCAAGGTATGTGAATTTC
Source organism: Solanum aculeatissimum (assembly GCA_038996855.1). NCBI lineage: Eukaryota > Viridiplantae > Streptophyta > Magnoliopsida > Solanales > Solanaceae > Solanum > Solanum aculeatissimum. The sequence continues at coordinate 4,356 of JBCEWC010020611.1, forward strand.
ATTCATGGACATTTTCCACCTATGAAACCCAAGTAATTTTACCTATTAATTTAGTTTGAAGGTATGAAATTTTCATGGACTTTATGGTATTACTTTAGATACATGTATTATGATTTATTTACTGCATTATGATACATTTTTCTATAAATTGATATTTCATTATGAGGAGTTGATAATTTGTAAGGTAATTTATGATAAACTACCTAGGATTTTGAAAGTTCATGGTGGGTTGTTTTATGAACCATCTAAATTGATGAATTTCATGATATTTATGCATAATCTCTTTGCATTACATGATTTAAAATCCAAATGCTTGAACCCACCTAGTTTTACTCTATGTCCCAATGAAATACGTTTTGAATGATAAGGGTTTCAATAAAATATTTAGGAAAGTTACAAAAATGATTATGGAATCCCTTTTTTTACTAAGTGAATGATTGGTGAAAGATTTTCTCACCTAGACGATGGGTTCCCTATGTGATAAAGACAATTCTCACATTTTGAATCCTTAAGATTCATGAAATACTCTATAAATTTTATCAATGTCATTGCACTTAAAGTTTATGAATGATTACATACTTTAATCTATTACTATCCCGTGAGACTTGACTTAGCACCGAATGAGGCTTTGGGTGAGGCTCAACCTTAGGGGTCGCTAGTAGAAGCACCTAGTCTCATAAATATGTTGTCATCATAGGTTGCCTTTTTGGGCTAGACTAGTGAATCTACGTATGACCCTAAAGTTAAAGTTAAAGAATGATTTGACGGAGTTATTCCTGGCAAGTAGTTTCCCCTTCCAACGTAAGGAGTTATATTAGATTCCATGTTATAGCTCGCATGGTCTTAGTGTCGGTTATAGTCGTTTCCCACATATGTATGATTTCTTATGATGTTTATGATGCTTCATTTATGGTTTAAATGCATTGATCATTCATCTCTACATATGATCTTATTTTTTGTTATGATATGCATATTACTTATAACGATATTTATAGGTTTTTTCTATAGCATTGCATTCCACATACTTTGTACATTTCAAGTACTAACGCATACTCTATGCCTACATTATCTAACAATGTAGGGACATGTGACTTTCCTCCTCACATGCATAGTTGATTTGAGTTGCTGTTGAAGACATCATTGGTGAATTCTCATGCTCCGGGGACGAACCTATTTGCTCTAGCTTGTTTATGTTTAGATTTTGAGGCTCTTATTTTGTACTTCATTTAAGGATGAACTTTGAACATGTATTACCCCTCCCCCCATTTATTCTATGCTTAGAGGTATTGTTGGACACCTGTACGAATATATAATGCTACTCTATTTCTTTATTAATGTTTTGTGTTAAATCCCTTAGTTCTATTTTCCCTTAGTTTTCGCTTTATGATTTTATTCACTACCTATGAAATGCTTGAATGAATTCTAAGTGCTATGATCCAAGCCTAGGGCTTAGTCATAACACGACAAATGAGACACCCGTAGACACTTCATCCAAGCCATCTTAGCATGTCAAGCATTCATAAGGTATAAATTCATAAATTTCGGAGGGGGGGGGGGGGAAATGGGTTAGGGTCTATGGGACATCATTTAGTAGAAAAATAAATATTTCAAAACATACATTAGCATCCATAAATATACCATCTAAAACATGAGTAAACGGGAACCGGTAAACGGTCGATTTCTCTCAAGTAGAAAAGATTCCAAATTTGAATATAGGAAGTAAAAGCCTCTAGTTTAAAGACCAAAATATACATTATGTCCAACAATACATAGCATGAAAGAAAATTAGGTGGATTCCCAAACTAAGGGCTCACCACAAGTAAACTAGTCTTGGAGCGTTGAAAGAACTAGCCACGAGCCAAGGGAGGAGGAGGATGTCACCCAAGCTACACCTCATTTTTAAAGGTTTAAGTGGTCATTGTCAAGATATATAACTTAACCAAGGTTAGGATTGATCCCACAGGGAAAATAAATTTAGACTCGAAGTAGTTGTAAGCAAATCGAGTGAATTAACCTACTTATGTCCCAATAGGGGAGTTGTAATTGCAAGAAAATAAACTTAAACTAGAACGAGTGTTGTGAAATCAGTAGAAGAAATAACTAAGGTATTGTGTTCCCCATGAATTCCTAACTCGGTGTGACTAGATAATCATAATCTTTTCTAGTGTGTAGCATGCAGAACGATAAGTTAAGTTTACCAAACCCTTAGATCCATGAGAGAGGTAAATTTCACTATGTGATTTGATCCATCCTCGTAATGTGATATTACTAACCCTTACCTATTGTTCCAGTACAACCTCCCCTTGATCTAGTTTGGTTGATTAGATGAGAAGAAATTGATCGAATCCTGTTAACTACTCCCTTTTCCCATTCCTTACCACCTTGATCCAGTCAATAAGAATTAGGGCAAGTTCTAACATTAACCATCATTAAAAAATATTCAATACGAAGGAAATGAGTAATACGTGCATGCACACTTTCCAAAAATTATCAATTATCCAGGTTTACCTTGTTAGTTCTTCATGGTTCCCACAACTCTAGTTGTGAATTTAGCTATGCATAATCATTGTAGATGAATAAATCATGTTAAAGAATAGCATAATTAATCACTTACAATGATGAAGTTAAAAACACAAAATCCCAATCTTCAAGAAATCATAATATATAAACTTGATGACAAGATCACAAAAGAAGAGTTCTCCAAGTGTTTCTCTACTATTTTTCTCTATCTGGTGCGTCCCTCTCTTTTAAAAAAAACCTAAAAACTTATTTATAATAACTAAAAACCAAATCCAAAACAAAATAGGAAAACTGAGTTGGCAAGCATTACGGTTAGGGTTACAGGTCGTACAAAGTTCTACGGCCCGTACCTAGGCTTTATAGTCTTCCTTTTTCAAAATTGATTATCTCTTCTACGATACCTTTCTACGGGCCATATAGGGTTCCATCTGACAGCTTTCCAGAAACTCCTCCACTTCTGATCTTCAAGGCACGAAACTTGATCCACGACTTATATAAAATTCCACGGCTTGTCTGACAGTTTGTGGACTCAACATCTGAAAATAGGCCCTTCACTAGATCTCAACCACAAAATCACTCTATGGGTCGTGAAAGTTTCCATGGCTCCATAGAGTTGCAATTTTACAGACTTTGCCCAAAATCATGCCAACTCCTGTAATCCTTAAAAACAAACATAAAAACACATCAAACCTACTAACATCGCTTTGAGAACACATAAAATTTTAAATTTTAAGCATCAAAAGTGTTGTATTTTGACAGCACATCAACACCCTCAACTTAAAATTGTTGCTTGTCCTCAAGCGATGGACTCAATCTTCATAAGCAGTATAGTAATATATAGACCTCAATCTAATGACATACTTTATCTCAAAATCAAGCATAAATACCCACACTACTTATCAATGCATATCAGATAGTCATCAAACAAACCAATGTGGATCAATACATATGACATCGCAACTATGACAAGCCAGGTAACCATGGATAAATAACAATCATTGAGTTAGCCTAAAATCAACAGTGCAATGCAAGTGCCCTCATATAAAGAAGTCTCATATCCCGCTCATGATAGTATTTTTGGATTCAATGCTTGGGACTAAATAAAATCACTCACACTCACAATAGATATTCAAATACTGTGATCAATACCATATGCTGCCCCTATACTCATAACTATGATCTTCGACTACTTGGACTAGGATCACTATAGGACTTTCTTGGCTTGTAACGTAGGCTCATGGGGCTTTGGTATGATGTTTTAGGAACATAGTGACTAATGACCCTCCTTGACACTAAGTTATTTCACACTTTTGCCCTACCAACATTGTCATTTTTCTACTCTTTCTTCCTTTCTCCTATTTTAGACTTTTTTGGGTGCCTTACTCATATTGTTTGCTCATTGCATTTTATTCTCACTATCTTTTTCTTTTTAGCTCATTGTTCAGGCATCTATTCATTTTTTCTTGCACCCATATCACAGTTTTTCTCATTTTTCCATGTGTCACCACCCCATTTATTATGATTTTGCTTACACCAGCTACCCTTAACTTAGGCTTTTGGCCTGAGTTGCGGCGCACAATATCCAACCTATGAACTAGGACCACTTTTGATAGCCACCCTCAACTTAAAATTTTTGCCTTAGTCAAGGTGCACAATATTCAAGGAAGGACCAGGGCCAATTTCAGGATTTCACTTTTAACAAGGCTAGGGTACTTGGGTGTTTACAAAGAAAAAAGTACACTTTAAGCTCAAACATTTGGATCAAGGGATACACAATGCATTTGGTTGGTTATTCATGTTAAGTGGACTAATATGAACAACGTCCTAAGATCCTTTCCTGACCAACTAACCTACAGTCTAAGTTAGAGTAACAAGACAAGTTCTAAATTAAAACACAATATAAGAATCATGCAAATAAGCTCACACACACATGACACTGATTACACTATCAATACAAACTCTCAGATCATGCTTTTCATCAAAATTTAACTTTACTTATCAGAACAAGCACTGTTAACTATCAATGTCACATGGTCGTTATTAAACTACCTAATACAAAAATTTAATAGGCATCATTTTCATACAAAACTATCATATGCCATAGACCTTAGTACTACATGCTACTAATACTAGTTATACATCCTAAACATGCTGGTTCAATAGAAAATAAATGTCCTTGGGGAAAGAACACAGGCAAGAAAACCCCTCGGACTTAGAAATTGGGATAGTTATAGGTCTTGGCTACTCAGACTTCATCGAGGCCTATAACTACCTACACCCCATCGAAAATTAGTTGCATTGTCCTCAATGCACAAAATATAACTATATTAAAGCATAGGGATCAAAAATCATACCTGGGTGCCTAAGAGCCAATCTCCGATTGTGTTTGACCACCCTCAACCTATCTAGTGGTCTTCGATACAGTAGAAACATGTACAAAGGGACCAACACCCATCATCCTCTCAAGCTAATGAGCTTACCGGGCCTGCTCATCTACAATGGAGCCCTGCCTAGCACCCTTAAACTACTGTCTCTCTATCAACTTCATCTCCCATCTCACAACATCTAGATTATCAGTCTCAGAACGGGGCCTCTTCCTAGAGGCACGGAGTGGTATCTCTTAAGTGGAAAAAAGATCAACGAATGCCTCAGTAGTAGTGTTGGGCGTCGGGAATACCATTGGTGTTGCTGCTATTTTCATCTCAGCCCAGAGCTACTGAATCTCCATCTGCATATAATCAAATCAGGAGGTTGGGCTGAACTGTGGCTTTATTTTTCTCTCTGCTCAAATGCATGTATGTGGCCATGTACCTATGTAAGTCTCTCCTCAATAGTAGTTGCACAGTGTGTCTGCATGCGCTCCTCTACCTTAGAAATGGTCTGCTGGACCCAAGGCCTGATTTTTTGTAGTAACTGAGCTAGCTGGGTCTCAGTATGAACCAATATTTGCACCATGGTCTTAATAGACATCGCGGACACATATACCATGCCGTCGAGAGATATAGGTACTACCTCTAGGCCAAGAGTCATAGAAGGTGTAACAACCCGAAAATTTCCGAAATTCCTTATGGTTGATCTTGTATGATGTTATACTAGTCATGGTTTAAATTTGGTAGCCACGGGTTGAGTTTAAGTGGCCGAACATAAAACGGATCATTTTGGGACCTAGAGAGGCCGTTTGGACAGTGAGCTTCACAGGATCATAACTTTTTGTGTGGGTTGAACCATGTGGGATACTATATATCAAAGTGAATCTCTTTTCAGTATCTTCTCAACGCAACTTGTCTCACTCAATTCGAAGTTCGTATGAGAAAGTTATGGCCCAAAGAGTGAGACTGCCTGAAATTCGATAGACACTGGAAAAGGGCCCTGAAAATGGCCCAAGGCATGTGATACGGATCGTGAAACTTGTCACGTTCCGTGTGGGGTTCCGTGAGATGGTTCATAGAGCTTGGGGTGGCCAGGACCCACCCCACAAACTAAGTTAGGGTCCACGGACCACCCCACGGTTTGTGAGACCTCAAACGGATCGTTTGGTAGTCCGTCAAGTTGGGAAGAGGCTTGGAAAGGTTGTAGACTGTATATTTGACTAAGTCAAGGTGCATGAAGCAGTTACACGGACAGTGAGAGGTTTTATGGACCGTTTGGGCCACCGTTTGGCCCTGGGTTCAGTGATTTCTTCTGCCTCTTTAAGGGTTAAGTTGTAATTTAGTTGATCCCTAGGCCCTTTTTAGGCTTCCTAAAGTCACTTAAACCTATTGGATATAACCCTAACCCTTATTAATATATTTTTATCACTTTTAAACTTCATCAAATTCTCTCAAGCACCAAGAAGACCATTGTTGATGCTTTGAAGGAAATTTGGGGAAAACGTTGGATTCCTGCACCTTTCTTCAATTTGATTGCTTGGATTAAGGTATGTGGGATTTGATTCAAGGATCTCTTTCATCCTTGAATACCCAAGAACCCTAACCCTTT
>JBCEWC010020612.1:0-10851 GCA_038996855.1 Solanum aculeatissimum
TTATTGTTTGTTCAGTATAATCTTCTTCTGTATATCTTTCTTGACTTATAATTTGTATATTTTCTTCAGTCATTTATTTGTTCTTCCATTTCTATGTCTGTTGGATAATCTTGTTCTTCTAGGATGTCCTCTATGTCGGATATACCAACCATATAGAGTTTCAAAACTTTTCGGGTTGTTACAGTACCATAAAGGAATAAGCCTTGAAATCAAGAAATTTCATTGAAAGAGAATTTTAGGTTTAATGAGTCGAAGGGCCCATGGATGAATAACTCACGTCCCTTGAATCCTTGAAATTGATGAAGAAGCCTTGAACGAACTTGGGGAAAACACCTTGAGACTTAACCTTGAATAGAGAAACTTGAAACCCTAAGAATTGAATGAAGTTGAATGAGGGATTTTGGGGAGGTTTTGGGATATATTTGGGAGATTTTATGCAAAGATTAGGGATAAAAATGACTGAACTATTGAGGATTCCTATCTATAAAAGTGTTGGGATATGTCCCAATTGCCCTTACTTGAATCTGGAAATTTTCAAAAATAATTGTTCTTGGAAGGAGCACTGGTGCATCGCGCCTTGGTTTTAGGACAGTGCATTTTTGTGTTAAGTTAAATTTTTCCCCATTTTGACATATGAATAGGTTTAGGCCAACTTTGTACTATCATTAATCCTCTCCGCAACATGGAGAGATCGCATACTCTGATGGTTCATGCAAAATCAAGCAAAAAATTATTTTTTGATACGGTTGACCTAAAAATCAAGGGAGACCTTTTTCCTACACAATTTTGCCTTCTAAAAAAGAATACAAACTTGGATTTTCCAAAAAACATACAGAAATTATGATATTTAAGAAATTTATCATAAGGGCATTCTGAATCTCTTGGGAGGTGTTACAATATCTCCCTTGGGAATATTTGTGAACAAATGAATTTTCTGGCCAACATGAATGCACCAATGCAATTAAGACATCATTTTCACGAAACTTCAAATTTATGTATCAAATACTATCAAAATAGGTTACCATGAGTGTGTATGCATGCAACATGACATAGAAGGGATGAAATACATGACTTGACACTGTAGATATGATTAACTTATTACCTTAGGCTTGAGTAGAATGGAAAAGATAAGGATATCACTTCTTCATGTCCTTTCAACTTGTTGATTCCTCCAAAGGACTTAAACGGATGCTACATCTTTGTTCCTCAATTTCTTCACTTGCCTATCCAATATCTCAACCAGAACTTCTCCATACATCAAGTTCTCTTCCACAACACCTATAACCTCCAAAGGCATAATAGAGTTTGGGTCACCTATACACTTTCTCAACATGGACACATGAAAGACTAGATGAACCGTACCCATATCCATAGGCAAATCCAACTCATAAGCAACCTTACCAATTAGCCTTAAAATTCTATAAGGTCCTACATACCTGGGGCTCAATTTTTCCTTCTTGCCAAATCTGACGGCACCCTTCATGGGTGATACCTTAAAATACACCCAATCATCCACCTTGAACTATAGATCTTTTATCCTATTGTCAGAATAAGACTTTTGTCTACTTTGAGCCATCTTTAATCTCTGTCTTATTAACCTCAACTTCTCAAAAGCTTCCATAACCAAATTAGGACCTATCAAAGCCATTTCTCCTACTTCAAACCACCTAACTGGAGATCTACAATGCTTCTCATATAAGGCCTCAAACAGTGCCATCCCGATGCTAGAGTGGTTACTATTTTTGTAAGCAAACTCAATAAGTGGAAGATGCTCATCCCAACTACCTTAAATTCTAACACACAAGCTCTAATCATGTCCTCCTGAGTTTGAATGGTCCTTTTGACTTGACCATCTATTTGTGGGTGAAAGGCCATGCTAAGCTTGGTGTTAGTACCAAGGCCTCTTTGGGAAGATCTCCAAAAGTGAGAAGTAAATTGAGCACCACAATCCAAAAAGATAGACAATAAAATCCCATACAACCTAACCAACTTATAGATGTATAATTTACCATAATAGTCGGCACCATAGGTTATTTTATCGGTATGAAATTAGTTGATTTCATCATCCTATCAGCAATAACTCAAATAGAATCAAAATGCTTTTTATTCTTAGGCAAACCAATCACAAAACCATGTTGATCTATTCCCACTTCCAAGTAGGAATCTCTATATCGTGGGCTAGGCTACCGAGCCTTTAGTGCTCAACCTTTATTGATGGCAATTATGGCATCCGACTACAAACTTTGTAATGTCTCTTTTTATACCACCCCACCGATACACTTCCTTCAAATCCCTATATATCTTTGTAGAATTGAGGTGAATGAAATAGGATGAATTATGTGCTTCCTTTAAAATCAAGTCCCTCAACCCATCAACATTTGGAACACACAACCTACTTTGGTGCCTAAGGGCACCATCTCCCCCTTGGGAGAAAACCTCTTCCTTACCCTCTCATACCAATGCCTTTAATTCCAACAAAATAAGGTCAAGGTCTTGCTATGGTTTGACCTCTTTAATTAAAAAAGACATGGAACCATTTATAACTACCATACCTCCACTTTCGGCCTCATCTAAACTAACTCCCAACCTAGCCAATCTATGAACATCTTTGGATAAACCCTACACTCTCGATGGATACCCTACATAGGATGTTGGCCATAACATTAGCTTTGCTCGGGTAATAATGAACACATATGTCATAATCTTTAAGAAGTTTCAACCACCTTCTTTGGCTTAAATTGAGATCTCTTTGGGTAAACATATATTGAAGACTCTTATGGTCAGTGAAAACAACTACATGAATCCTATACAAATAATGATGCCATAATTTCAAAGGAAATACTTTGGCTCAAGTTCATGGGTAGGATAATTACGCTCATGCACTTTTAGTTGCCTAGAAGTATAGGTAATAACCTTCCCACCTTGAATCAATACACACCCCAAACAAATTCTTGAAGCATCACAATAGACAACAAACCCTTCTAACCCTTCTAGTAAAGCCAAAATAGGAGCGGATGTAAGCTTGTACTTTAAAGTTTGGAAGCTTTTTTTACATTCTTCGATCTAAATAAATTTCACCTTTTTGTGTCAAATTTATCAAAGGGGAAGAAATTGAAGAGAAACCCTCAACAAATCTTTGGTAGTGCCCTGCCAAGCCTAAAAAACTCTGAATATCTGTTAGAGTCAAGGACCTAGGCAAATTTCTCAGTGCTTCTGTCTTCTTAGGATCCGCTTTTATTCCATTACCCAACACCATATGCCCTAGAAATGCAACCTCTTTCAACCAAAATTCATATTTATCAAACTTGGCAAACAACTGTTCTTCCCTCAAAATTTGTAACACTATCCTCAAGTGTTTCACATGCTCTTCCTCACTATGGAAATAAATTAAGTTGTCATCAATGAAAACCACAACAAATATATTAAGGTAGGGTTTAAAGACCCTATTCATGAGATCCATAAATATTATCAGTGCATTAGTTAGACCAAATGATATCACTACGAATTTAAAATGCCTATATCTAGTCCAAAAAGCTATCATAGGGATATCACATTCCCTCACCCTAATTTGATGGTATTCAAACCAAAGATCAATCTTAGAAAAATGACTACCCCCTTGTAATTGGTCAAATAGGTCATCTATCTTTGGTAGGGGATACGTTTTTGTTATGATGACCTTGTTGATTTGCCAATAGTCGATGCATATTCTATGTGAGTCATCCTTCTTCCTTAAAAGCAATATTGGTGCACCCCAGGTGACTTTCTAGGCCTAATGAATCCCCTCTCCAATAAGTCCTTCAATTAAACCTTTAAATCCTTCAATTTTATTGAGGTCATACGATAGGGAGGAATGGAAATGAGTTGAGTATCGGGGAGGAGGTCTATACAAGAAACTATTTCCCTTAGGTGTAGGATACTGAGGAGTTTATCGAGAAAGATATAAAAAAAACTCATTGATCACTGAAACCTACTCAATAGAAGGAATTTTGGACTTAACATCCCTAACCCTTACAAGATGATAAATACAACTCTTAGCAATTAATTTGCATGCTATAAGACAAGAGATGAACCTACCCTTAACTACAAAATTGTGACCTTCCCACTCAAGGACAATTTTGTTAGGAAGTTGAAACTTCACTTTAAGAGTTCTACAATACGTGGAAGCATGATGTACATGTAACCAATCCATCCCAAGAATAATATCAAAATCTACCATGTCAAGTTCAACAAAATCGCATGGCAATGCTTTATGAAATATGGACATGGGACAACCTTTATAGACTTTTCTAGCAATAATAGACTCACTAATGAAGGTAGACATCTCAAATGGTCCACATAGAAATCTGGGACACAAATCAAGTCTATTAGTAATAAATGGGGTAATAAAAGATAGAGTGTCACCCGGATCCAATAAGATATACTAATGTGCAGCCAAAATATAGCACTTTTGATCTTAAAACTTAGAATTTTATCTGTTCTCATAACGATGTTAGTGGGTTTGATATGTTTTTATGTTTATTTTGCAGGATTATAGGAGTTGACATGACTTTGGGTAAAGTTCTGTAGAATTACAGTTTTTGATGATGTACGGATAACTCTACGGGTCGTGGTTCATTTCTCGTGTCGTAGGTTGGTGTCATAAGTTAGATCCTATGAAAGGCCAATTTTTAGAAGTTATATTTATGAAGTGTCAGATGAGCCATAAAGGTTTTAACGAGTCGTGGAATCGTTTCATGCTTTTTTTTATTAGACAGACCTAACCCAAGGATCTCACCCCTCGTGGCAGTCAGGGGTTAAGCCGCACACCTCCTAGCCTTATCATAAATAAAAATAAAAGCTCATAGAGGGAGGCATAAACCTTACCTCCAATCCTATGGTGATTCATAAGTCGACTAACCTACTAGGTCACCAACACATCCCCATAAATCTAAAAGGAAAATAACCTAACATCTAAGCTCCTATAAGAGAACTTCTCTTAATACAATTAATACTAGGAAAGCGATAAATTAAGAAGACTCTCCATTTACATTAAAATAAAAAAGAACACCTACGACTACAACTATATCTTCAAACCAATTGTACCTCCCTCGAGCTTTGTCCATCCTGAAGATTAAGTGTTGTTGGTGTAACAGCTCATGGGGTTTTTCTAATCCTTTCAATTTTTTCCTCCTAAAAGAAGTCATTCCAGTTTTATCCATAGTGAAATAAGCCCCAGCTTCTCTAGGTAGTTGTTGACTGTTGAACATGAGTTTAGGAATAGAATTAGTGTGACCATGCTTAGATAGAACATCTGCAACAAAGTTAGCTCTCTAAAAGTGTGTTTGCAATCAAAATGGTTAAACTGTCTAATAATAGTATGTAATTTATAAATGAGCTGACTAAAGGACCAAGGGTGGTTGACTTGCTGAGAAATCCATTTGACAGCTAACTCAGAGTCAAGTTCTAATACCACCTTTTTGTAACCCAAGTGAAGACACCAATTTAAACCAAAGAATGCAACGTCCAGTTCATCTTGGTTATTTGTGCCCACCCCAACATGAAGAGAGAAAGCAAAGAGCAGGTCACCCTTATGATTTTTGCAAACACCTCCAGCTCCCATGTTTTCCGAGTTATCAATAGTTCTTCCATCAGTGTTCAATTTGACCACTTCAGTATCAGAAGGCTGTCAGCTTACCTGAACCACTTTAAAATCATGAAAACAACCTTCCATCATGGATACTAAATCCTTCCACTTCTAGGGCTAATAAATGTAAGAAAATGATAGGTATCCTTGAAAATAGAAACTTTCACCTTTGAATGATTAAAAGACTTGCCCCCATACTTACAAGCACATTTATTATTCCGTAAGTTCCAACACATAAAAATGGGGACAACTTGAAGGATTAAATTGTGAGCATCATTGTTCCTTTTGTAGGACCACCACTGCATAATTAAATTTATAAGCTGAGGTTGATTTCTGTCAATACCAATAGAAGAACAAAAGAATTTCCAGATGTTGGTAGCAAAATGACTAGAAACAAAAGTATGATCAATGGTGTCTTGTCCTAGTTGATAGCAACAATAGCGATTGGAGGGTTGCTGGCCAAACTTGGTTATTGTTTCATTTGTAGGCAACTTTCCTCTCAAGGTTCTCCATAGGTGAAAAGAGCACTTGAAAGGAATGAGCTTATTCCAAGTATAAATATTAATGGTAGTATTTTCTTTTTTCTCGCTAATCAGATGTCAGGCAGATGAACAGGTGAAGTTATCATCATTACTAAGCTTCCATATAGGTTTGTCATCAGTGTTTGCTTGATAATTGAACTGATGAGCCAGAATAGTAGGAATCAGATAAGGAAGGGATGTAGCCATAATTCTATCCACATCCCACATTCTTGATTTAAAAAAGCAAAAACTCTGATGTTGTTGGCTCTAGAAATACTAGTTGTGTAGTTAGCTAAAGGCCCAACTCCTAGCCAATCATCCTACCAAAAATAAGTTTAACCAGAACAGAGATGCCACTGGATATAAGATTCTATTTTACTCTTGTTTTTCATCATATGTTTCCATGTAAGGGATTGACCACTACCCTATTTCCTCACAACGGGATTAGATCTTTGGCAATATTTGGCCTTTAGAAAATCCCCCCCCCCCCCACAGAGTTATTTTAGTTTTAAACACCTGCCATTGCTTAAACTATAAAGAAGTAGCAACATCAAAAAGTTGTCTCACCCTAATACCACCCTCCTTATAAGGGTAACTTAAATTTTTCCAGGAAGCCCAATGGAACTTCTTCTTATTATCTTTCCAACCCCAGAAAAAATCAGCAATTAGTCCCTGAATTTGCTTGAAAGTGGTGCTAGGAGGGAACATTGTAGACAAAAGGTGAATAGGAAGAGACTGAAGAACATGTTTGACAAGAATAGCTCTTCTTCCATATGAGAGCATCTTGGTTTTCCACCCTATTATTTTGGCAAGAACTTTAGACACTAACCCAGAGTAGTAGATTACCCTCTATCTTCTAGTATAAATAGGACAACCAAGATAAGTTAGGCGACTGTCTTTCTACTTGAAACTAGTCAATTTTTTTATCCTTCTGACTGAAGAGTTCAGAGCACAGGAAGGAACCATAAAATGACTCTTATTTTTGTTAATAAGTTAACCAGAAACATTTCATTGATAGCCAAATTCTGCATAATAAGGTTAATAGAATTTATTCTTCTAGAAGTGAAGATAATCACATTATATGCAAAGCTAAGATGATTGACCTGGGGCCCTTTAGGAGCCATGAAGAAACCACTGAACTAAGGATGATCATTGAGCCTATTTAAGAGCCTAGATAAAAATTCAGCTCTAAGAATGAAAAGACCAAGGGAAAGAGGGTCACCCTGTTTAAGACCCCTGGTGGAATGGAAGAATCCATGTCTGGCCCCATTGGGAAGCACAGAATACCAATATTAGACATCACCCTCCATGCCATATCAATAAAGGTTTCACCAAATCCCATTCTTTTGAGGACAAAGCATGTATAGGACCAAGAAACTCTGTCATAGGCTTTAGCTATGTCAAGCTTAAGTAACACATTATCTCCTTGGAGGATCAGAGTCTGAGGAATTTCAAAAAATCTATTAGACGAAATGATCTACGGGTCATAAGTCAAAGGACAGATCGTAAGAAGGCCTCATAGATGAGAAGCTATTTTTTGAAAAATGTCGAGTACGAAGCCTAGGTACAAGCCATGGATCTTTGTACAGCCCATAACTCAGTCCGTAGAAGTTGCTAATGACATTTTTCCTATTTAATTTTGGATTTGTATTTTAGTTATTATAAATAGATTTTTAGTTTTTTTTAGAAAAGAGGGTGTACCAAATAGAGAAAAATAGTAAAGAAACACTTTGATAACCCTTCTTTTGTGATTTTTACATTGGTTTATTACATTGTGATATCTTGTGAAGATTGGGACTTCTTGTTCTTAAATTCATCATTGTAAGTGATTAATTATGTTATTTCATAACATGATTTCTTCATCTACAATAATCATGCATAGCTAAATCCACAACTAAGATTATGGGAACCATAAAGAACTAACAAGATAAAATTGAATAATTTGTGATTCTTGGAAAGTGTACATGCACGTATTAATTAATTCTCTTCGTTATGAATGTTTTAAAATGGTGGTCAATGTTAGAACCTGCCTAATTGTTATTGACTAGATCAAGGTTTTAAGGAATGAGAAACAATATTAATTAACAAGATTCAATGTGATCTCTCTCGTCTAATCAACCAAACTGGATCAAGGGGAGGTTGTACCAGAATAATAGGTAACGATTAGTAATGTCACACTACGGGGATGGATCAAATCATGTAATGAAATTTACCTCTCATTTGGATCAAAGAGTTTGGTAAACTTAACTTACAATTCTGCATGCTACACACTAAAAAGATTACCATTATCTAGTGATGCTAAGTTAGGTATTCATGGGGAACACGATACTCTAGTTACTTCTCTCACTGATTTCATAATACTTGCTGCTAGTTTAGATTTCTTTATTGCAATTACAAAACCCTCTTTTTCTGGAAAATAAGTAGATTAATTTGTTGAATTACTAAGAATTACTCTAGGTCTAACCATACTCCCTGTGGGTATGACCCTAACATCTGTAAGGTTATATATTTTGACAACGACCGCTTAGCCTCTATTTAGAGGTGTAGCTTCGGCGACTTCAAAATTTTGGTGGTGTTGTCAGGGAGTTCAACTTTAGACTAGTTTAATTAGAGTGATTTAGCAAATTAATCCTTATTTTCGTTGATTTACATTTTTGTTTTTTTTATTTTCCTACAACATACAGGTGTAGTGCATGTGAAACACTCGAAGTCAAAGCAATTCCTTGACTTCGTTTGATCCTAAGATCCAGAAGATGCTGAGAAGAATGGCCTAGAACAACATGAATAACCCTGCTAATGACGCAGAAAATGAAGCACTGAATCAGAATAATAATGACCCACTACCATAAGATCTTCAAGTCGCAGCTAATACGTGGAATCAACACAGGCTTGACCCCATACGATTGATGTCACCGGAGCTATTGTGGTACCTCCTTTACTGGATGACATAAAATCTGTCATTTCAATTGTGATACTTCAAATGCTTCAAAACAAAGGATTGTTCGTAGGCCTACCATCAGAGGATCTGTATAACTATCTACACAATATTGTCTTCGTTTGCACGAGCATGCTGGGAAACCAAAATTTGTCCATCGATGTCATTGGACTCTATGTCTTTCTATTATCTCTAACAAGAAATGTGACACTATGGTTATCAAAGCTCTCACAAATTTCAATCACCAAATGGACGGAAAAGAAAAAGGCCTTTCTGGAGAGTTTCTTTTAGAGGTCAAAGAAATTAAAGTTGAAGGATCAAATTAACAAATTCAAGTAGTTATCTGTGATTAGATCAGCACTATGTGGGATAGGTTCACAAAGTTCGCTCGGAGTGTCCTTGACCACAAGATTATGGATAATGCTCTGGTGGAAATCTTCTATCGCGCCTTATATGAAAACGGCCAAGCTGTGGCTAACACTATCATGGGAGGCTTGTTTCTAGATTGTCTATTTCCAGTTATAACCCAACTGTAACGACCCAAAAAAAAATTTGAAATTTATAATGGTTGGTCAAGTTTAATGTTGATCTGGTCATGATTGAATTTTGGTAGCCATGAGTTGTATTTAAGTGGCCAGATTCAAAAAGGATCGTTTGGTGAAGTTGTAAGGCCGGTTGGGTAGGGGACTTTGAAAAGTCATACCTTTGGTTACGGGATGAATTGTGTAGACTACTATATATAAAATCAAAGCTATTTGAGTTAACTTCAAAAGGCAACTAGTTTCACTCAATTCGGAGTTTGTATGAGAAAGTTATGGCCCCTGCAGTGAGATTGCCCATAATTGGAAGTACGCTGGGAAAAGGTTTTGGAATGGAGTCTAAGGACTGGACCACGGACCGTTTAGTGGTCCACGGTCTGTCTGGTGCTTGTGGGTTGGTCCAGTGGGCTCCTAGGGGTTGGGGGCCAGGCCAAGGACCAAGTGTGGTCCCACGGACCACTTCACGGTCTGTATGACCCTTCCCAGCCCGCGAGGGGTCCCGTTAAGTGATCCAGAGAAGTTGCCAACGTTTTGGGTTGGACTCTAGACCAAGTGATGCTCCACGTACTAGTACACGGTCTGTGTTCAGCTACACGGTCCGTGAGGCCCCTCGTGAAGTGATCCAGAAAGTCCCCCGAGAGTTCAAGCCGAAGTCGAGGCCAAGTGATGCCTCATGGGCAGGTTCACGGGCCGTGAACCTTTGAACTTCCACTGGTAACCTTCCGTGGTGCATTGTCTTCAATGATTTAATCTATTTCATTAATGGTTAATTCGTAATTTAATTAGATTCTATACCCCTTTTTGGCATTTTAAGGTCTCCTAACTCCCCTAAATCAAACCCTAATCCTCTTTCATCCATTTTAACACTCTCGTGAAGAAAATAGCTAAAAATAGTAAGGAGGGAACCATAATAGAAGCAGCAAATCAGAACAGCATGAAGACAATAATTGTTCCAGTTTAATATGCAATAACTTCAGGAACTTAAATCTTAGGAGTAAGCTTAGGTTTTAATTTCTGTATACAATGTAATGGGAGAGTCTCCCTTGTTTATTGCTTTCCTAGATTATTGTAATGAGAGGAGTCCTCTCTTAGGATTATCTTAGTTTGCACCTTCAGACATGATCTCATGATAATCTTCATTGATATGTATCACTGAGTATCATCTTAAGGAGGAGGTAAGGTCTATGTCCCCCTCCATGTACTAATTTATCTATTTTATTATGTTAAAGCCTG
>JBCEWC010020613.1:0-10851 GCA_038996855.1 Solanum aculeatissimum
CATAGGGGTAGATGTTCGGGTTTTTGGTTCGATTTTAGCAAATTTTGGTTTGATTTTTCGATTTTGAAAAAGTGTGCACCATATACCAATCCAAAATATTTGGATTCGGTTCGGTTTTTTCAAGTTTGGTTCGGTTTTATTCGGTGTTTTTAGAACGGTTTTTCGGTGCAAACTAATGAAAAATAAAATGAGGACAAAATCAAAGTATAAGACACTTTAAAACTTAAAATCATATTAAGTGATGATGTGCTTCCATAGAATACTTATTGTGCTTAAAAAACTATATTTATATTTGTTAAGAACTTGCGCCTCCAATGATTGTTTGAGGAAAACAAGCACGAAAGCATCCTTTACATGACATAAATCGAGAAAAATATGGTTGAATTTCTCTTGGAAAATAATATTTCAAGTTAACTATATAAATTATAATTTGTTGCTACTTTGACTTGTTTCATGAATGATTTAATTGCTAATTGATTTATATGTATATATATATATATGATTTTAATTTTTTTGGTCTAATATATATATAAATATTTTTTAAAAAAATAATAAAAATTCGATTCTTCGGTGCATCGAAGTTTCGAGACTCCTACACCAAACATCAAACTTAAGAATCAAACTTTTGAAAAAATAACACCAATATCAAACCAAAAAAATCAAAGAACCAAATTAATTTGATTCGATTCAATTTTTCGATATTATGCCAAGCCCTACTTTTTTGTATTCGACAAACAGGAAATTGCCAGTGTGATTGCCGTTTGATCAGTTTTTTTTTTTTAAATTAATAAATTATAATAATGTTGTTAGGCAATCCTTAATTTTGTCCTAATTCACAAGACATGGTCTTGCTTAGGCAGTGTAACACGGCATTAATATCATATACATTCCACATCAAAAATAAATAAATTAAGTTCGTTTAATGAAAAAATAAATGTAACAATGCCGGCCTTGATGTCTATTTTTATTTTTATAAAATCATGATGAAGACCTATTGGATATATGTATATCTCTAGTTGGCCGTTTCTAAAAATCTTAGACACCGAAATTAAGGAGTAATAAATGATAAGAGTAATTTTGTCAAATTACATACTCTTTGAATATAATAAATGTAATGTCTTGTAAATATAATAGGAAAATGATCATAATTAATGATAAGGGTAAATTTTAGTACAGTGGTCCATAAAGTTGACAAGTATTGTTGGACGTCTATTATTAGTATAGTGAACAAGTAAAAATTGATGGCGAAAGTAGTTAAGAAAATTATGTGCCATATACGAGCTCAATATGTGATACTAATTAAATCATCTCATTAATTATAACATAAAGGCTTAAGTCATCGACGACCCCTTAAAGTTGTCCATATTTTTCACTTAGACATCTCAACTAGGCCTAGTACATAGTAGATACTTAAAATGTTCAAAATGGATACCTATTAAATACAAAATGCTGATATGACAAAATAAGTGTATCTCACTGCTATGGGGGCGCGTGAATAACTTTTAATTTTAATTTTAATTTTTAAAAAATAAATTTATACTTATTTTTTAACACTTGGCATGTATTAACTAAATAACTTTAAAAAATAAAGTTAATTCCACCCCACACCCATATATCAGTGTCATCTTCTTCAACCCACTCTTTAAAGATTTTAAAATTCTCGGCCCTTTCTTTTTTGATTCTTTTTTTTTTCTTCATTTTTTGTTAAAAAAAATTGAATCTTCTAATTTTCTTCGTAAGAAGTAAAAGAAATTTGTACATTGGAGCTAAAGAGATTGACGGGTAATTTTCATTTTCGATCTCTCTAATCAAGCAAACATCATTACTCATTAAATTTACTAAAAATGATATAAAAAGATCAATGTACTTTCAATCGATTTTTCTTCATTGTCGATTTCATAATAATTTATTGTCGATTTATTTTAGCAAACATCTCAATAATAAGCGAAAAAAATAGTGAATAATGGGCGACGGGAGAAGGACAAAAAGCAAAGAATTATGTTAATAGGTACTAGGCCTAATTGAGGTGTTTAAGTGAAAAATATGAACAACTTTAAGGGGTCGTCCATGATTTAAGCCTAAAATAAACATTTGATAAATATTATTAATATTGATAAATTTTAATTTGTATTGATTAAAATTTTTTAATATATATTTACAAGCGGATCCAGAAATTTTACATCATGGATGCTCAATTATTTTTAATTTGAAAATTGTTATATAGAGTGGGTGCTTTGTTAATATATTTTAATGAATTATTTTTGTATATAAATAATAGTGTTTGTCATTAATGGCAATGGGTGCTTAAGCACCCATAGAAGATAACATACATCTGACAGTGCATATTTATGTGGTATTAAATTATCTCTTTTTTCGTGCAAATCTAATGTGAAGAAATCTATTGAAATATCCATAATTAAAATATTTTTTGTCACGGATAGTTAATTTCTTAACTCAAAGTAATTACAAAATATACACAAATATCAACTTCAAAATAATAAAGTTATAACTAAAGGATATGAATTTAAAACTTAAAGTCATAGCTAAAACAGATCTCATAATTTTAATAAAATTGTATAACAATAACAATATACCTAGTGGAATCCCACAAGTGGATCTGGGGAGGGTAAAATGTACGCAGACCTTACCACGACCTCATGGAGATAGAGAGATTGTTTCCGAGAAACCCTCGTCTCAAAAATCCATAAGCAGCATAAACTAGATACGAAAAAAAGAAAAACAAGGAAGAACGACTAATAACGAAAGCAAATGAAGTAGACACGTCAATGGCGATGTGCCTACTTCACCCTCAACTCTTCCTTGTTTTACTAAACGTTATAACAAAAACAATCCCACAATTTTAATAAAATTGTATAACTAAATAAATAAAATAAAATAAAAATAAATAATTTTTTTTAAAATTTACAAAAATACCTTTATTGAAGCAGATACATGGACAAGAAAAGCTTGCTTCACCCTCTCTTATATAAGAGAATGTGTAATTCGATTGTATAAATAAGTGCGGAACCAACACCAGAAAGTTATTTTCGATGTTGCTCAGTCTTAATAACTGAAAAACTCTCTGGATCGAATAGATATGGTAGATATTCAGGGCTACTTTATGCTATTCCTTATTTGGCTATTTTCTAGCTTCTTTCTAAAATATGTTGTGTTTCGTAGACGAGCCACGTTTCATCTTCCACCAAGCCCGTTTGGTTTACCGATCATCGGTCACTTACATCTCCTATCTCCAATTCCTCACCAGGCACTTCACAAGCTCTCAACCCGTTATGGGCCTTTGATTCACTTAAATCTTGGATCTGTCCCTTGTCTAGTAGTTTCATCACCTGAAATGGCTAAAGAAGTACTAAAAACTCATGAAACTTCCTTTCTAAATAGACCACAAACATCAGTGGTTGATTACTTAACTTATGGTTCACAAGACTTCTCCTTTGCGCCTTACGGGGTTTACTGGAAGTTCATGAAGAAAATATGCATGTCCGAGCTCCTTGGAGCTCGAACATTGGACATGCTTTTACCTGTGAGACGCGATGAAATAAAGTGTTTCATCGAGTTAATCTTAAAAAAGGCGGAATCTGGTGAGGAGCTAGATGTTGAAGCCGAGCTTCTGAGGGTCTCGAATAACATTATCTCGAGAATGATAATGAACGAAAGGTGTTCGGAGGACAAACATGAAGCTGGGAGTATTAGGAAGTTGATTCAAGAGATCGCGGAACTCACTGGGAAATTTAATCTTTCGGATTATATTTGGTTTTGTAAGAATTTGGATTTGCAAGGGTTTGGAAAGAGGACGAAGGATGTACGTAAAAGGTTTGATAAAATGATGGAGAGGATTATAAATGAACATGAAGAAGCAAGAAGGAAGAGAAATTGTCAAAGTAAGGATGGAGGTGAAAGTGTAGTGATCAAAGATTTGCTTGATATGTTACTTGATATATCGGAGGACGAATGCGCGGAGATGAGATTGACAAGAGAGAACATCAAGGCTTTCATACTAGTAAGTTTCTCATAAATCTTGCAACTTGTGAACCTTTTAGACCACAAACAAATATTATCAGACAAATAAAATAATTGAGGATCACTCTCAGAGTCTGTTGTTTAGCTTAGACATAAAAGATTATGGTTGTAACTATTGTTTTACAGGACATATTTGCAGCTGGCACAGATACCGCGGCTATCACAGTAGAGTGGGCACTAGCAGAACTCATCAACCATCCAAGCATTATGCAGAAAGCAGTCCAAGAAATTGATTCTGTCATCGGTAAAAATCGAATTGTGGATGAATTGGATATCTGGAATCTCCCCTACCTCCAAGCCATCGTTAAGGAAACTCTTAGACTACACCCCACGGGGCCTATGATCCTCAGAGAATCAACGGAAGATTGTTGCATCGGAGGTTATCACATACCGAAAAGCACTAGGTTACTAGTCAATACATGGGCTATTAACAGAGATCCTGAATATTGGGAAAAACCACTTGAATTTATACCTGAAAGATTTTTTGTTGAAGAGGAGGGGAATTCGAAATCCCAACTGGATGTGAGGGGACAACACTATCATTTTTTGCCATTCGGCACGGGACGAAGAGGTTGTCCTGGAACGTCATTAGCATTACAGGTTGTTCAATTAAGCCTTGCTTCGATGATACAGTGCTTCGAATGGAAGGTTAGTGGTGGAGGGATAAGTAAAGTCGATATGGAAGAGGCACCTGGTATTACTCTTCCTAGAGCTAATCCTTTGGTTTGTATTCCAGTGACTAGGTTGAATCCATTTATATCAACAACATCATCCGATTAGATCTATTATTTATCGAAGATTGTTGATATTTGTTGAAAACCAACAAGGTCAGGATTCAATATGACTGGAGAAAGGCAAATCAATATGTCAATTTTCTAGCAAATGAAGGATATAATTATGATGAAAACACCTTGATGATACTCTAACGAAACTTAAGTTGTGTTTCTTATGAACGTTTTCAAGATTTTTATTTAGTTTTGCTTCTCGATGTACCAAAAGAAATGCGACTATGTTACCATGGGAGTATATCAGCAGTACAATTTCACTTATATGTATTTGACATTTTTTTGGTGTAATCAAATCATGGTTAATCTCTTTTACTTCACAGTGCTGTGATTAGCAAATTATTATACAGGAACAGATTTACCCGGTGTACATCCAAAGAGTAGCGACTACAAATTTCAATATAATCAACAAGTACGGTATTTAGGCAACAAGATGTATGTTCGACCAATAGTCAATTAACAAAACCCATATATATAACAACAAAGAGAGTAAACTTAGAATATCATGGCTGTCAACTGCGATTATGAACAGAAGATTGTGCAATTGAGCCACGTATCTTTGGCTTTTAAAAACAACTCCCTCACCCACCAACACCAGGTAGCAAACATAAAACAAACACGGCGTTCTGCGATACACACTTATATTGACAATATAGTTGCAAGACGAAGTATAAGAAATAACAAAATGAGATGGGTGATTGGAAATTCTTTATCAGCTGCTGCCACCACCAAAGAGATAACCCAGAGAAGATCCACCACCAGGGGCTGCATGGACTTTGGTAGATGGACGGTCCTACAACAGGCAAATAGCCGTAGTTAAAACCACATAATTTTTTCCAAACAAATGATATTATACACAATAAAAGCAAGAAAAAGGTCTATGCAACAAAGAATTACTTGGCCGTAATTCAATGGTGAGAAGCAATTAGTTTTTCTAACCAAAGAAACATGCACCCTCAACAATTCCTTAAGAAATCAGTCCCAAGGATTAATTGCTAAAATCCCAATCTAATAGAACATTCTCACTTCACAACATGAGAGATACGTGTATATACATAGTGTGCTTGCAGCTTAACCCGAAACATTGAGTGAAACCATCACAAATTAAATAGGAACCCTATTTATGTTATCAATTAGAGGTGGCGAAATCAACCCATTAACATGTAACCCACCCAACCTGCCCTAGTTTAGACGGTTTGTGTTATGGTCCATTCATATGTTTGACCCAACTAGTAAAACCCAAATTGACTCCTCAATATATTGGGTCGAAAATGGGTCAAAGTAGTGTAACCAGCTGGGTTAAAATTCAACCTGTACAAACAGGCTACCTGTTTCTGAAACTACATTGGAGAATTGGCTGGTCCGTGCAAGGAAATGTAAAATGGGCTTGATGGACAAACTGATGGTAGGAAGAGGACTAACAAATAAAGCTGTATTCAGTAGTTCCATAAGAAAACAAACAGCAATTAAAGCAATCATACAATCTGTGCCTTCAAATTCATGGCCACTTGTGTCCCTTGGACTCTCCAAAAATGTTGCTTCACTCATGTCGGATTCTTCAGAAACGCACTACTTTTGAAGAATCTGAATACACATCAATATTTTTGAAGAGTCCGAACAACACAGTTGGCCATAAAGCTATACATATGTTGTTGATTGATGTGTATATACTAGAGACTACAAACTACAAAGGTAAAATAAGCACAGACCAGCCTTTAATCTATAGTTTTCTTATATCTAAATTCTTAAATCTTGACTATTAGTTTACAAATTTTTTATCACAGAATAAGTGGATGTATTTTGTGTTTTCTTAATTTGGAAAATATGAAAGGAGAAAAAAAGAAAGAGAGAGCCGGGATTAAACGCCCCAACTATGTGAAGAGAACACTTTATTTAAGCACATCTAGTTTCCTAAAAACTCGATCAAACAAGCTATTAGATAAGCACTACTTCACAGAGTTATATTTATTATAAAGTGGGGACTTGTGAAGATGTTTTAATTTCACCTTACTTTTAGTTGTTATTGGTAATTGTCTTGGTATTACCAGAAACCTTATATTTAATACACGAAATGCATACTATTGGAGCTCCAAGTCCTTTCTTATTCCCTTTTGCCTGCCAACAAGAAAACCTCTCCAGCAAAGCATAGCTATGAACTTTTCAAGCACTTCAGAGGACATTACAACAATTGTGCATAAGTACATACCGTGATAAAGTTTCCCGTGTTTTGATCATCAGCCCTGATACTCTGAATACCTGCTGGAATCTGCTTAGTAACATCAACAGGAGGAGGAGGAGCAGCAACAGGCTTTGAAGATGGCTCTTTATTTATTGGCTGAGCTTCACTTTGAACAGCCTGGGGATTTGTTTTGGTTGATTTCGGAGCCTCAGCATCCCCAAACAAGTATCCTAATGAACTTTGTCCTCCTCCACTACTAACTCCACGACCCATATCTTTGCTTCTTCCCTGTTAGTTCCACTAATGCCCTGATTCAATTCAGATGATAAAAACAAACCATGAACCTCAAGGATAACATTTAGATCATCAAAGGAGCACATATAAAACGAAAAACAGCATAAGACAAGGAGAACAAGTGCAAGCACAGCAGACAGTCGAAGCACAGAGAAATTATAAATTTAACAGCAACTATATAAAACTCAAACAGTTACCGGCATCGGAAGGCCACATGCATCTAACTATCATCTAGATGGAATCAACTTCATGAATCCTTTGTATCTGTTCCTCTATCGTTCAGTCCGAGCATTGAACACAGAACCACCGAATTCCATTCTACGCCCTTGACAACTACTCGACAACCATTGTCATTCACAGTTTTGAAGCTATCTTTAGCCATCAAAATCGACACTACTTCTATGCCCATCAATCGAAGTCCAATAGAGCAAAAAATACTAGGTGATTTCTTCTCATCTATCCTACCTAACCTTAGTGGATAGAGTTACTTGTAGGCATTTCTAGTGGGAGGTAGTAGGTATTTTGTAAAATTAGCCGAGGTGCACCCAAGCTGGCCCAAACACCACATCTATAAGAAAAAAAATTGGGACTGCTTCTGTTTTTATCATCAATAGTTTATTCAAGCTTTTAGGATTCAAATAAACTAGAATTAATACCTTGACACAATCTGATACAAAAATTTCCTTAATTGTTCAGAGCTACGTGAAAAATTTTGCTCTCTGAAGTGAATCAAAACTTCAGAACAACTTTTTATCACACAAAAAAAAAATATTAATTCAAAGTCATACAATCAAATCAGCAAACAAAAAACACCATAAAATCCCCAAAAATGAGAAAACGATAGCTTAACGCACTGATTTTCCTCAAAGCTACAGCATACATACAGAAATTTCAATATGCAGAAACGAGAATAGCACAGTGACTTTCCTCAAAGCTACAGCATACCTACAGAAATTTTTAGAAATTTGGAGTTACCTTTTTTCCCTATTGATCGATGATGAATGAAGGTGTGAATATGTACAGTTGAAAGTAAATGAAGGAAGAAAGTGTAATATATATGTCACGCATTTTATAATTGCTCTTTCACCGACAATTAATTGGCAAATGACCAATCAGGATGGAGTCATAAGTATTTGTAAAAATTTTAAGTTCGAATTTTAAATATAAAATTGTTTTTGTTATTTTTTTAGTTTCATATGGTCCAATTTGATTTGATATATACTTTATAATTTTAAATTTAACTATTATTATTTTAGATAGTTATTTAATACTCTGTAGTATATATTAAGTGAATTTTTAAAAATTTAAGAAAATTGTTGAGATTTTTTCTTATATTTACCCTTTTTATTAATGTAATTCTTAACTATTTTATATTTTCTAGGAAAATAGGACAAAAAATAATCAAAAGCATAATTGTGAAAAATAATGTTTAATTTATATAATTAAATATTTTTATTTCTTAAGAATTGTGTTATCCCACCAATTCACTATTAATAATAATATGAAATAAGCAATTAAACTCTTTTGATTTGTTAAAATAAAAAAATAAAATGAAATATTTATTTCTAATATAATATTTAAGCAGAGTAAAGCTTTTTAAAAAAAAATTATTTTATTTAAATTTAATGAGAGCTTTATAAACATAGGATACTGAATGAATGAGAAGCCAATTAAAAGTTGTGTGTGGTGCGACTGCTTCACCCTTAATCAGAGGTCTCGGGTTCGAGTCATGGTATGGAAAAAATCTTATTGGGAGCTTCATCCTGAATGAGCCCTGCATAGTGCGATTCAAATTTAGTCGGGGCTCCATGGGTTCCGAACACCGAGTAAAAAAAAAAAAGAATTGCGTGGAAATACGAGGTTCTTGAGGTGCTTTGCTTTTTGAAAAAAAGGAATATAACAGAGGAAAAAAATAAGAAAAGGAAAGATAAATAAAATCATAAGTACTAATATTCTTATTCTTAAACTTAATCAAAGATAAAGAGTTGTAGTCACGTAAGTTAGTGGGAAGGCATCACTCTTTTTGTTTATTTTTATTTATACATTAAATGAAATAAAAGGTACTTTAATTATAAGGAAAAGAGTTAAAAAGATATTCTGAAATTTTGTGAAATTAAATAAAAATATCATCTGATTAATAATTTAGTTTCAAAATGTCTCTATCATTAATATTTTGATAAAAAATACTCTTATTATTATTACTTAATTGGATCAAGAATTCTTTTTCTAATAAATATCATTTTTTTTAAGCACACTATTATTCTAATAAAAATATTATTTTAAAAGAAATTTTTTTCTTACTCTTTTCCCTTTGAAATTTCTTTAACTAAATATAGAAGTTGGAAGTAATTTTCCTCTTCTTAATATCATTATTAAAATTAAATAACTGCTTTACTTTTTTAACTCAGAGTACCCCATCATTATTTTCATTTAAATACCGATATAATTCTTCTTTTTAATAAAATATATGAATCATTTATTGTTTAATAATATTTTTCTGATCAAAATAGGATAAGCATTTGTTAATTACAATCTTTGATTTTAAATTAAAGATCCAATAATCATAATGTCATAAAAGGCAAAAATTATTACATTGTTCAAATAAAAAAAAATATCTTTAAAATATCATTGATGGAGTTATTGTTGACCTTTTTTTTTATTTTCACTTGAGCTTTAAAATCGAGAAATATATTAGTAAATGTTTGTCCTACTTTAATTTTTTTTAAAATAAGAAATAAAAATATTTTTTATTTTATTAAAAAAATTAATGTTATTTAAATAAAATAATGAAGAAGAATTACTATAATTTTGTATGTATGATAATTTTGTATGTATGACTTGTATTATCGATTAAAAGGGACATGTATTATTTTATTTTGATTGATAAAATGAGATTAAGAAAAAAAAAGAAAGGATTACTTTCAAAAAAAATTATTAGCTAGAGTGATTCTATAAGAAAATAGCTCTTTAAAAGTAGTATTTTTGTTAGGAATTAGGAAAAGAAAGTGTTTAAATAGTAAAAAATAATATGTTTATTAAAAAAAAAGTATTTCAAACCTTACTAATGGAGGGTACTTTTGTTCAATTTCACACAATTTAAAGATATTGTTGACTTTTTTTCTCATTATAATGAGGATGATAAGGATACAGATAATTTGTTATAAAAATCATATATTTTGATTGTGTTATTTGCAAATTTGACCCCTTTTTTCCACTCATTTACTCTTGTTCATTCTTTCCGTAAGTTTTTGGATCGTGGGTCACCCAGGTAAATCGATCTGATCCGATCTTATTTCACCTGTAAATAAAGGATAATCTGATTTTCAAATAAAGGAACAACAATTAAATTATAACTGTTCAGCCTTATCCTTTTAGGAGAGAAAACAATAATTGTTCAAAATCTTTTTTGAAAAAGAGATGGAACAATTATCCTCTCTTAAAATTATTCCCTACCATTTAAAAAAATTACTAAATTCCTCTTTTTCGCTATTTCGCTGATACATAACACACATTTATAAACTATCAGTTAGTTTCACTGATACCTAAAAAAATTAA
>JBCEWC010020614.1:0-10851 GCA_038996855.1 Solanum aculeatissimum
TTAAAGACTTTTAACATACCCGTGACGACATCCGGAGCTTCCTCAACTTCTTGGCGGGCATGAAGAGCATAAAATCGATTGACCCTTGGAGCACCTCCAACTGGAGCCTTTGGTGGCTCTTGACCACCGGGAGCAATTTGAGACTTCTACACTCCTTGCATTAAACATGCATAGTAGTAATCATCTGAAGCACAATAACACATTGATGATAATATTTTTCTACATTTGAAGAACCAAATGAGTCTAAGATATGGACTCATCAACACCCTAACTTAAACTTTTGCTTGCCCTCAAGCAAATTAAATACCAATTGTTCAGACTCAATGCTTGCAAATAGGGCAACAGGGAGAAACACATATAATCCCACCTTTGTCGTCTATCATCAAAGCTTCCAAAAACTAACTACGTAATTTTAAAGTCACAAGAGGTGACTAAAGAGTGATTAAGACATGGCTATGCTCATAATTGATCTTGTGGCTGCAATGCACTACCCAAAAACATCACCATTTGCCCTCACACCAATGAAGATTCTATTTCACACAATGTCAGGACATTAATTCTAAGGATCTATTCAACACACACTTTTACAAATGAGAAATGGCATGTAAGCTTCAACCCATAGATATTTCCTTATTCTCAATCGAAATTCACTCGATTTTATCTGGACTAGGATCCCAAAGGACTTTATTTGGGCTATAATGTAAGCTTAAGGACGGGTAGGATAAAATATGGATAATAGTGGCTCATCCCTTCTTGAACTCCACACATATTCATTACGCTCATGGTTCTTTGATCCCCATTCTTTTTCTTTTCCAATTGACATCTTTTTTATTTTGATTTTCAATCCTAGGTGTCCCATTGCATTCATTCCTCAACAATTTTGGAGGGTTCTCTTTTTCAAGAAAATTATTTTTCTTTTAATCATTTTTTAATATTTTACCTCTTTTTATTTTTCTCATCATGCAAGGACTCCTCTCCTTTATTTCTTTTTCTTTCCTCAACTTTTACATAGAAGACACCCATCTTCTATCAAAAACCCCAACGTTGGACTTTGACAACTACTTTTGCTCACTTAAGCTCATGGAGAGAATGGCGAGGAACAAGGAGAGGTTATCTTTCAAAATAAAAGTCAAGGATAAATGGTTTCCAAAGAAAGGATCAAGGCTCACTAGGGAATTCAAATCTTTGTTATTGGAGGCTCATATGGTCAAAGTGGTCTCAAAGGAAACCAAAGAAGGCCTAGGGTCTTTTCCTAATACGGATTTGACCAAATCACTCCTCTAAAATAACTAGGCGTGTTTTAGATGTTACAAAACATGCCTTTCAACAAATTCCTAAGCTCCCATTAGCAAAATGGATTCACATTCAAGTAATGGCAACATACTCTCTAATTTAAGATAATTGAATATCCAAGCTCAATACTTACATAGTCCACTAAAGATGCACCAAATCCATTCATGGATTGATCCTTTAAGAGAAAGACTAATGGGTGAGTTAATACATGATCCTAGTCCAAGGCACTATTCAAATCAAATATATGGACCATTGATACTTAGATTTCTAAGGATTAGAGAAATGATTAATGCATTTAAACTACTTTTCACGTATGCACGGGGTTTAGCACAATTTTCAAGGACATCACCATTCACAATAATTCACAAGCATTCATCCATCAACAAATAAAGATAAAAAGAAAATTTAAAATATACTACTACTATCTATTACGACCCAAAATAAAAGAATATTTACAAACCAAAATAATAGGATTAATTTAATTACACATGAAAACCCAGTTATCCCAACTCGATAGGCAACATGACTCACCCCCCTAAAACATTATTGTCTTCAATGAAGAAGAACAATAATAGAAAAACACAAAATGAAGGAGTTATTTAAAGGATCACCCTGACCACTCAGTGTTGCACTAAGGTTGGGATTGAATGAAGCTCAATTGCATTGAGCTACCCCGCTTATGGACCCATTTAAGAATGATGATATATGCAGGGGTGGCTTCATGTGTCCTAGAAAATTTTCATTCGTTGATGTAATGACCCAAAATTTTTAGAACTTCACATTGGTGGGTCAAGGTCCGTTTTGAATTTGTTATGGTTGATTAGTAACAATCATGGATTCTATTTAAGTGGTTGTATGCAAAGGAATCGTGTTGGTGGGGTTTTGTATGGAACTGTGTGGAAGGATTGAATTTGGATGGCCATATCTCTTGGTACGAGATGAACTGTGTAGGCCATGATAATCAAATCGAAGCTCTCTAAGTTATCTTTGCAACAAAATTGGTTTAACTCGATTTGGAGTTTGGAGGTTGAAGTTATGACCATTACAGTGAGAATGCCTGTGGACAGAAGTGTTCTAGAAAAGGGGGAAACTGTTTTGGAACTAAGGCACTGCCTTACAGGAGGGGCCACGAGCCGTATGGAGGCTCATGACCCATGAGGGGCCTCCGTGGACTGATCCAGTGAGTTCCAGGGGTGTTGGACTAAGGCCCCGGACCAAGTGAAGCTCCATAGACCACTTCACGATCTGTGTGATTTCTAACAGTCCGTGAGGGGCCCTCGTGGAGTGATCCAGCGACATCCTAGACCCCAGGTCTAGGACTTCAGACCAAGTGAGGCTCCACGGACTAGTGTACAGTCCGTGTGCAGCTTCACGAACCGTGAGTTCTATCGTGGAGTGATCCAGAAAGTCTTCCAAGATTCCAAGACAAGGCATGAACCAAGTTAAGCCACACGATAGGGTTCATGGTCCGTGAGCCACAACACGGACCATGTGAGTGCTTCCATCAACGACTGTATTAGTTATCTTCTCTGTTTTATTAATGGTTAAATTGTAATTTTAAGTATTCCTAGGGTCGTTTTAGCCATTCTAAACTCTCCTAAAACCCCTAAATTCAACCCTAATTCATTTTAATTCATTAAAGCTCTCAATCCCTCTCCCAAATTCTCTCAATTTTCTCTTATCTTCCATTAGAGACCAAGATTGAAATTTGGGGAAAACTCAAGTCTTCATCAGAATCTTCTCAATCTTCTTGTTAAATTCAAGGTATGTGGATTTTGATTCATGGTTTCTCTTTCAACCATGAAGACCCAAAATCCTTTTCTCAAATTTTGATGAATTATGACTTTTCTTGAAATGGGTCTTTTAAGTGAAGGATGATTTAGTGAAATTGAAGTGTGGGCTGCTCTTATTTAATGATTTCAAGATGAACCAAGATTTTAATTGATGAATTCCTTTTATTTAAGGAAGGTACAAGTATGCATATCCCCTTACTCTTTAATTGCATGGGTAGTACTAAATTGAGTTTTAATTGTTGATTTAACCTTGAATTTCTTATGGATTCTTTTTAATGTGGATTTAAATTATGAATTCTAGTTACCCATGATTTTCTCACCATCAATCATGGAATTTGCATGCATGAACATGGATTTCAAGAAGGATATGATGTGAGCTAAGTCCCAGATATGTTTATGGCTTTGATTTTTTAACAAGTATGGGTTATGACAAGAATATGATCACATAATGTCTGTGATATGGCTCTTTGAGCAATTATTGGTGTTTACACCAATATGATTTGATAAGTATGGAGCTACTCCTATGCATGAAGTTTGACATGAAAGCGTATTTGACTTTTTAGCCGAATGAAGTATGATTATGAGATGTGTTTGACCTTTTAGTCATGTATGAAAGTTTATGAAGGAAATGATTTGGCCTTTAAGCCTAATTATGCATGGTATGATGCCAAGTGTTTCCATTCCATTTTAAAGACATGTATATGTATACGTATTCTTATGGGATGATGACTTTGCATCGAATGGGATTGGAGTAGTAAGTGGGCTATCCCCAAGGGTCCCACTCCTTTCCCTAAACTATGTGCCAACATAGGTTATGCAACAGAAATGGGTGGTCCCGTAAGGTATGCTATGATATGATATGATATGTTATGGAAATCCTTTCTAAATGACCGGGTCATAAAGAAGGTAGCCATCACACCAAAATGAACGGGTCATAAGGTATGGTGTAGGTTACCATTGGCAAGTAATCTTTTCTCATCCGATGGGAGGCTGCTGTCACGACCCAAAAGTGGGGCCTAGATGTGACATGGCGAAGGAGAACCCGAAGGATCTCAATCAAGACATCATCACACATATCATTAGTTCGGAAGCGCGAAAACATAAACACATAACACAAAATTCTAAGGGAAACAGGGATTTGGACTCAAGCTATGGGGATGTTGCCAGGAATGGGATGAGCATAAATCACATAGCAAGTATTTATAAGGGGCGGGTAAGCAGGACTCAAGCTATGGGGGCATACCGGGTAGGGGACTTTTCACATAAGAATATTCCAAACATTCACAGTCCCATAAGCATAATCATAAGCATAATCGGAACATCATTTCCATAACATAATCCCAATAGTCATAACAACCCAAAATAAGCATAATACAACGTGCAAGAGTATAATGTGTCCAACATTACCTCTACATAGAAAGAGCAGGGCCTCGACATAGTTTGGGGATCACCCTCAATACATGAAATAAGAAAGTAAACAATACATGGAAGAGGAAAGTAGATATTACCATTGGACAAAGGGCTCACCACAAGCTAGTAGCTTCAAATGATCACTCGTCGTGTAAAGGTAGATAGTGGTCGCCGCTGGTACCTACATAGTTAGAACATGTAGACAAGAGTATGCGTTAGTACAATAAAGCACTAAGTATGCGGGCATGCAAATGCATATGCACGTGAACCTATAATATCCTACATGGCAAGGACACATATGTATAGAAGTAAATATAAGAAAGGATAATATATCAATATTCCATGATAATCATGATGCATGAAATGCCATAATGCTTAGTATAGAGGGGATTGAACTATAACCGACATCCAAATCCATGTGAGCTACAACATAAACTTGCCCAATGAGGCTTCCCATTATATCAGAGAAGATTACTTGCCAAACGTAATCTACACCACACCTTATGGGCCTCCCATTTTGGTGTGATGGCCACCTTCCTTACGGGCCTCCCTTTTCGAAAGGATTTACATAGAATAACATATCATATCCTATAAAAGCATACCTTATGGGTCTCCCATTTTGGTAACACCTACATTGGCATACTACTCCAATCCTTCTCAGTTCTAAGTCATCATCCCAAAAGAATACGTATACATATACATACTTTTAAAATGGAAACTTGACACTTGAACATCAAATCATGCATACTTGGGCTTATAAGCCAAATCACTTTCATTACTCTTATGCATACTTAACAAAAATCAAACACATTTCATAATCATTCATCATGGGCTAAAAAGCCAAATAAACTTTCATGTCAAACTTCATACATAGGAGTAGCTCCATACTTGTCATACATGTCATATCATATTGGTGTAAACACCTATGTTGATCAAAGAGCCATATTATAGGCTTAGTGTGATCTCAACTTAGTCATAACTCATACTTGTACAAAATCATAGTCATAAACATGTTTGGGACTTAGCCCACATCAAAACTTTCATAAAAAGTCTATGATCATGCATGCAAATGTCATGAGGAACAATAAGAATAACATGGATGTTAGAATTCATACTTTAAATTCAAATCAAGAATAGTTCATAAGAAATTCAAGTTAAATCAACTTTAAAAATATCATTTAAATACTACCCATGCATAGTTCAAGAGTAAAGGGGACATGCATAACTCGATCATCATAAAAACCATTGAATCTTCATATAATTCAAACTTAAATCAACTTTAAATCATCTAATTTCTACAGCACACAATCCCATTCAATTAAATACTTCAAAATTTAAAGAACCCAACCTTAAAGAAAACTTAAAGTCATAATTTAAAGAGGAGGGTTCTTGGGTTTTCATGGATGAAAGGGAATCCATCAATCAAACCCACATACCTTGAAATTGACATGGAGAATTGAAAGATTTCACAACTAAGATGATTTTCCCCAAATTTCTTCATGCTTTCAATAATGGAGGTCAAGAGAGTTGATAGAATTTTAAAATGAATTGAAAAGTGTTAGAATAGTTGAAAGAGAATTAGGGTTCGATATAGGGGGTTTAGGAGACCTTAGAACGCCTAAAAAGGGCATAGGATTTAATTAAATTACGAATTAACCATTAATGAAACAGACTAATTACCTAGAAATAGTTTCATATGAAAGGGGCTACAATGGCCGTATACTGGTACACGGTTCGTGTACATGACCGTGAGGCCACACTTGGCCTCGACTTCGACTTGAACTCTCGAGGGACTTTCTGGATCACTCCACAGGGGTTCTCACGGACCGTGTAACTACACACGGACCGTGTACTAGTCCGGAAGCATCACTTGGTTTTGAGTCCAGCCCCAAACCTTGCCCAACATTCTTCCCCACTTCACGGGACCCCTCACGGGCCGTGAAGTGTCTCACGGACCGTGGGGTTGTCCGTGGGACTTGACTGGATCCTTGGCTGGGAGCCTGGCCTCCAGGAGCTCACTGGACCACAACACCAGCACCCCCACAGACCGTGGACCACCAAACGGTCCCTGGTCCAGTCCTTACCCAATTCCAGAACCTTGTTCCCAACGTCCTTCCAATTACGAGCAGTCTCACTGTTTTGGCAATAACTTTCACATACAAACTCTGAATTGAGTGAAACAAGTTGCGTTCTGAAGATAACTAAAAAATATTCAACTTGATATTTAGTATCCCACAAATTTCATCCCGTACCAAAAGTTAGGA
This sequence comes from Solanum aculeatissimum, assembly GCA_038996855.1. Taxonomy (NCBI): domain Eukaryota; kingdom Viridiplantae; phylum Streptophyta; class Magnoliopsida; order Solanales; family Solanaceae; genus Solanum; species Solanum aculeatissimum. Next base: position 6,761 of record JBCEWC010020614.1, read on the forward strand.
TCTCTCAAAGTACACTGCCCAACCGACCCCATAACTTCACCAAACTATCCATTTTGAATCCGGTTACTTAAATACAAACCATGGCTACCAAAATTCAACCACGACCAGTTTAAAACTATCCTTGACCAACCATTACGAAGTTCAAAATTTTTTAGATCGTTGCATCATCTCCCCCTTGGGAACATTCGTTCTCGAATGAGCTAGACCACAACTTAAGAAAATCCATCGAGCAAGAAATATTTTCATAATAAGTTATAAGGGATCATGCATCATTTTAAAATCCATTTAAAACTCATGTAAAAACATCATTTGAATCATTTTCGTTCTAATATATGCATGCGATGTCATGAAACTGAAGAATTTAAAGAATTGGGACCATTAGAAAGGATAGAACCTAGTACCTTAGGCTTGAATAGATTGGAAAAGATAGGGGTATCACTCCATCATGTCCAACTCCGCTTCCCATGTAACACTCTCCGCATGTTGGTTCCTCCAAAGCACCTTAATCGAAGCCACCTCTTTTTTGCGAAGCCGCTTCACTTGCCTATCTAAAATTTCAACTGATACCTCTTCATAAGTTAAATTCTCCTCAACCGTCATACCCTCCAAAGGTGTAATTGCCGTAGGGTCACTGATCAATTTCCTCAACATCAAAACATGGAACACTGGATGAATAAAGCTCATCTCCGGAGGCAAATCTATCCTATAAGACGCCTTTCCAACCTACTCAACAACCTCATATGGTCACACGTACCGAGGGCTCAAGTTTCCCTTTTTACCAAATCACATGATGCCTTTCATAAGAGATACTTTCACATAATCCCAATCACCTACATGGAATTTGAAATCCCTCTTCCTAACATCCAAATAGGACTTTTAGTGACTTTGAGCCATCCTCAATCTTTCCCTAATCAACCTCACATTTTCTATAACCTCAACAACCAATAATAAGCCTAAAAATGTCGCCTCGCCTATCTCAAACCAACCCACCGGGGATCTACACCTTCTACCATACAAAGCTTCGAACGGGGACATACTAATTCTAGCATGAAAACTATTAGTATAGGCAAACTCAATAAGCGGTAGATGATCTCATTGAATCGTCGGCGATTCACCGAGGAAGCCATTTTGTTGACCTTGAAATGTTTGCCCCTTTTCCATGTTTTTTTTGAGTATTGTTCCACTTATGCACTTTCATCTCTAATCCTGTCATGAAACACACAATTTAATCAATATATGGAGTATAATAGCACATTATGGACAACATTTCTTCACATTTTAATCCCAAAATGAGCCCAAGATATGAACTCATCAACACCCCTAACATAAGCTTTTGCTTGCCCTCAAGCAAATCAAACACTAATTGGTCCAACTCAAAGCTTGCAAATAGGGCCGTAATGAGAAACACATCTAATTCCTCCTTTTTCATCCATCCTCAAAACCTTTCCAAACTATTTACATGATTTATATTCCTCAAGAGGTGACAAAGGAGTGCTCAAGACATAACTACACTCACACTTGTTCATGTAGCTGCTGATCGCTTGCTTAAAATCTTCACCATTTTTCCTCGCACCAAAGAAGATCCTACACACACAAAAAATATTAGGAAATAATTATTAGAATCTCTTCAACACTCACTCTCCTAATAAAAAAATGGCATGTTAGCTTCAACCCATAGGCTTGCCCTTATTCTTAATCAGAGTTCATTCGATTTCATCTAGACTAGGATCCCAAAGGTCTTTATTCGGGCGGTAATTTAGGGCTAAGGATGGGTAGGATAACATATTGATAAAAGTGGCTCATCCCTTCTTAAACTCGACATTCACTCTTGACAGTCACGCTTCCTTTGATCCTCACTTATTTTGTTTCCTATTGACATCTTTTTGCTTTTGATTTTTCATCCTAGGTGTCTCCCTTTTTGCACACTCTTTCAATAATATTTGAGGGTCCTATTTTTCAACTAGTTCTTCTTCAATTCATCATTTTTCAATTTTTTTGAACTTTTCTTCTTTTTTTCATCATTCAAGGACTCCTCCTTTTTTTCTTTTCCTTTTTCTTTCATCAACTTTTACATGGGAGACACCCCCTCTTCTACCAACACCCCTAACATTGGCCTTTGGACATCACTATGCTAACTTAAGTTCAAGGAGAGAATGGTAAAGAACAAGAAGGAATTATCTTTCATAATAAAGGTCAAGGCTACAAGGTTATCAAAGAAAGGATTAAGGCTCAAAAAGGGTTTTCTAAGGGATCAAGTCAGTGTTATTAGGAGGATTATATGGTCAAGGTGGGCCTAAAACAAACCAAAGAAGGTCCTTTCAAAATCCGGAATCAACCAATTCACTCCTCAGAAAAAACTGAGCATGTTCTACATGTTGTAAAACATGCCCTTCAAAAAAATTCATAACTTACATTGGCAAAATAGATTCACATTAAAATAGTGGCAACATGTAACGCCCTTACTATTAAATCATTTACGCACTTTCAAAAGGGTGTTCCATTGAGATAAAATCAACCCCTACTTGATAACTCTTTGACTCGAAATTGTGTCGTTAAAGGAATTGATTTTCAAGAATTGTCAAAAAGGAAAGGGGGAGGGGTGGTCTTAGTATAATTTGGTTTAATTTTATGAAACCTTATATATTATACAAGCCATAATATAAGAATATGTTGTGAAGAGAAAAGAAAAGGAATGGAAAAAAGAGTTTTGGGCAGCCACCATCTCTTGGGCAACCCTTAACTTACTTATATATATATATATATATTCCCTCTAAGTTAAGTCGGTTCCAACACTTTTTGTAAACCTTATAAACTCCCTCATACCACTATACAAAAAAGAAAGCACGAAAAAAACTAGTCCCTTTGAGCAAAATATCAAAAAATCCCCACCCTTTGGTAAGTAGCTAAATTCTGTCTTGAAACTGTGTAGTGCTTAGTAATTGTGTAATATCTCCTTGTATATAGCTAGGATATTAGTGTTTAAATATGTTTTGGAAATCTAATTCACATAACTACAACTTTTATGTTGATGTAAAACTCTGAATCTGTCCTTATTGTACTGAAAAAGAGGACGAAACACACAGAAAGTTTCTGCCCAGTTTTTCTGTTTGAGAAGCCTTCTAAGTACTGCTGTTAGTATTTTAAACATATATTGATGTGTGAGCTGTATGTTTTGATGTTTATTGGTTACTTGAAACTCCAATACATGTATATACAACTCTTATGTTCATGTTGTGATCAAATTTAGTAGTTATGGATTCAAAACAGTGGATGCAATTTAGGACAAGTTCTGTCCAGATTCTTGACTTAGAAATCCTTTGTGTGTGCCTGTTAATATTCCGATTATAAATTCTTTTACAAAAGGTATTTTGCAGTGATTCTTGATTGTTTTCAACCTAAATTCATATACCTACAACTTTTATTTATACTGTAAAGTTTGTTTTATCCATTTACCAATTCAAAATCTAGTTACAATGCAAGGCAGTCAAGCTGCCCAGAAAGGTGTGATTTGAAAACATGGGCATCACTTTTGCTATATATATCGCTAGTTTTTACCCGTTGAAAGTACAGAATATTAAATGATCATTTGAATTGAGTATTAAGGTTCTTACACTCTTGTATAATCTTAAAGGAATTGTTTGAAGAAATGGTTGCCGTGTTGATCCACGACTTGCACTCGGTAGGGTCATTGTATGCTAAAAGGTTAAGTTTCGTGTAAAAGAACATGTTCTTGTTATCTAGTTACCTGCCGGTACATTTGAAGATTTCCTTGGTATCTCATCTATGTTCTTGCCATTTTATCCTATTGTGGTGACATCTTTTGAGACTTGCAAGACACTTGCTTAATTCACCCATTTGTATGGATTGCTGGATCACTTGACATCCATGTGGACTTTGTCCTTCTTGTGGCTGTGACTTTGTCAATATTGGCATGCCTCTTGCTCGGATCAATTGTCATCTTGACGGTGGACTTTTGGTTCGTCCTAAATATGGAAGTGGTCCATTTTAAGCACAAACTAGAAAGCCACTCTTAATATGGTTTTTGGTTCTCTTGATTATTGGGTTTTCACCCTTCTTGATATAGGGCTTCG
>JBCEWC010020615.1:0-10851 GCA_038996855.1 Solanum aculeatissimum
GTGTAGGAGAGTTTGAATGGATGAATGAGGGTTTGGGGAATGATTTAGGGGTTTAGGATACCTTAAGGGACCAAAAGATGGCATAGGGAAATGTTAAATCACGAAAATACCATTAATAAACCAGAACTTTTCACTGAACACAACACCCAAATGGCACCTACAGTACTGCCAAATGGTCTCACTGACCGTTTACCATGCTGTCAAGTTGTACTTGGCCAATCTTCCACACGAACTCTCGGAGGACTTTCTGTTAAATTTGACGAGCAACCAAACAAACCGTCTAAGGTGAGACATCCCGTGTAACCTACCGTCTAACCTCACTTAACCCCAAAAATCATTCCCAAGCCTTGACCTAGCCACTGTACAACTTCACGGAACAGTGGACGGCTCGTTAAGTGCCAAACGAACTGTTCAAGGTTCTATCAACCTACACTTGGATTAGGGGTGGTTCCAAGCCACCCCAGGCTCAATGTGACCCCACACGACACCCTAGACAGACCGTACAAAGTTTCATGGTCCGTGCAAATGTCCTTGGCCATTGTTCTGAGCCTATCTCCAATGGCTTCCAAATTTTAGACAGTCTCACTGTTTGGGCCATATCTCCCTCATCTGATATTCAAATTAAGTGAAACCACTTGTGTTGAAAAGCTAACGCAAAGAGCTTCAAGTTTACATATTTTATCTTAAATGGTTCATCGCACATAAAAAGTTATGACTATTTGAAGTTGACTGTCAAAAGTGTCCCTCTAGGCCACTAACTAGTCCAATTTGCATTCGGCCACTTAAACTTAACTCGTGGCCACCAAAACTCATACATGTCTTGTAGTAAATCATATAATTCCAACCATAAGTAGATTTCAAAAATTTTTGGGTTGTTACATTTTCTCCTAAGGAGAAGATGGTGTGCTACGGTACCAAGACCGATTGTGTGTTCCAAATGTCAACGGCCTTAGAGAGGTTATCATGAGTGAAGCCTATAGCTTCCAATATTCTATTCATTCGGGATCCACTAAGATGTATCGGGATTTGAGAGAAGTGTATTAGTGGCATGGCATGAAGAGAGACATAGCCAACTTTGTGTCGGAATGTCCGAATTGCCAACAAGTGAATGTAGAACACCAAAGCCCTGGTGGTTTGGCGATTGAGATTCCTTCTTGAAAGTGGGAAGATATGAACATGGATTTCATAGTTAGGTTGCCCCGTACTCGTAAGCAATTTGATTCTATATGGGTGATTGTTGATCGAATGACCAAGTTGGCTCACTTTCTATCGGTCAAGACTACTTATAATTCCAAAAAATTATGCTAAATTGTATATCCTTGAATTGGTAAGGTTGCATGGCATACCTATGTCTATCATATCAGATCGTGGTGAACAATTTATTTCTCACTTTTGGAGATCATTTCAAAGAGGGCTTGGCACTAAGGTTAAATTGAGCACCTCTTTCCACCCTCAAAGCGATGGTCAAGCCAAGAGGACAATTTAAACTTTGGAGGACATGATGAGGTCTTGTGTGTTAGAGTTCAAAGGAAATTGGGATGATCTTCTACTGCTTATCAACTTTGCCTACAACAATAGCTTCCATGCTAGCATTGGTATTGCTTCATTTGAAGCTTTGTATGGTAGGAGGTGTAGATCCCTGGTAGGATGGTTTGAGTTGGGTGAGATGGCATTGATAGGCCCGGACTTGGTAGTTGAAGCTATAGAAAAGGTAAAGGTGATTAGAGAAAGGTTGAGAACGGCTCAAAGTCACCAAAATTCTTACTCGAATGTTAGGATCATCTATGAAGGAAATTATGTGTTTATGTAAAAAGGGTAAGTTGTTCCCTCGGTATGTCGAGCCATATGAGATTATTGAGCGAGTTGGAAATGTGGCTTATAGATTGGAATTGCCTTCGGATATGAGTTTTACTCATCCGATGTTCCATGTGTCAATGTTCAGGAAGTTAGTTGGTGACCCTAAGGCGATTGTACCTTTGGAAGATGTTACGGTTGAGGAGAACTTGACTTATGAAGAGATTTTGGTTGAAATCTTGGATAGTCAAGTGAAGTGGCTTCGCAACAAGGAGGTGGCTTCGATTAAGGTGCTTTGGAGGAACCAACATGTGGAGCGTAATACGTGGTAAGCGGAGTCGGACATGATGAGACAATATCCCTATATCTTCCAATCTACTCAAGCCTAAGGTACTAGGTTCTATGCTTTATGAATTGTCCTAATTCTTTATCTCTGAGTTTCATGGCATGGCATGCATACATGTGCACAAAAATGATTTTAATGATTCTTTGACATGAGTTTTAAATGACTTTATCATTCTCAAATGATGAGTAATGCATAATGTTTTATGTTGAAATGTTTCTTGTTTAAGTCAAGCCTTGTTCTAGCCCATTCGAGGGCGAATGTTCCCAAGGGGGAGATGATGTAACAACCCAAAACTTTAGAACCTTGTGAAGTCATTTAAGATCTTATTTGAACCTACCATGATTGGTTAATGAGCCTTATAAGTCTCTCTTGAAGGGTTGTATTCAAAGAAATCACATTGGTTAAGTTTTGTTTGACGTCTTGTGGAAGTACTAACTCCAAATGACCATATCTCTTATCACAGGTAGAACTAGGAGGAACATTACCTATCACATTGAAGCTCTTTGAGTTATCTTTCTAACTCACTTTATTTCACTTGATTCGGAGTTTGGATGTAGAAGTTATGGTATTTTTGGTGAGATTGCCTGCATAAGGATCCGTTTCTGGAAATTTTGATAAGGCACTGACCCATGGTGGCCTTCACGGGCCATGTTCCATCTCATGGTCTGTGAAGTAGCTCGTGTGACCTCTCACGAGGCGTGGTAAGGTGTTTCGGGATGGCCTTGACCTAAGGATTGGTTCTATGTATAAGGTTAACGGTCTGGAAATTACGTCAACGAGGAAATAAGGTTCATGGATCATGTAAGGCCTCATGGTCTGTGAACCAGTCCATGTGAAGGTGCCAGCCAAGGCTCTGGACCAAGTGAGGCTCCATGAACTAGTCATAATCCATGTGAAGCCTCACGGACCGTGAAGCCTTTCGTGTGGTTACGGGAGTGAACTTTTTCTAGGTATGGGATTACCTTCTCGAATCTTTATCGACGAAGTATTTTTCAAGTGTCGATTCAAGGGAGGGGCTCATGGTCTGTGTGACCACTACACGTTTCGTGTAGTGGACTATAAGGGTATCATTTTCAATTTTTCTCACCCGTTTCATTAATGGTTTAATTATAATTTTGGTTATTCCTAAGGATGTTTTAGTCTTCCTAAGCCCTCCTAAACCCCTGAATTAACCTATACACCTTCATTCAATTAAAATTCTTTCAACACTTAGATTATTTTTCATATTATGTCTTCCAAAGGCTCTCTTCCAAGTGTGGGTTGAAGGTAGGGATTGGAATTCAAGGAAGCTTTCTTCTTCAATTTCTCTTCTCTCTAAAGCTTCTTGGTAATCAAGATATGTGGGATTGATTCATGGTTCTCCTTTCAACCATGAAGACCCAAAACTTCTCTTCTTCAATTTTTATGAAATTAAGCTTACTTTAAATATGGGTCTTTAAATCTATTGTTGATTTAATTGAATTGAAGTATGGGTTGTACTTATTATATGATTTTAAAGTGATTTAAGTTCAATTATCATGTCTTGCATTTAAATTATGAAGATTTGAATATGCATTGTCCCTTGAAAGCTTGTTTTAAGCGTGGGTAAATTGTGATTTAAATTATAATTTACTCATGGATTTCACTTGAATTTCATATTGTATTGTTGATTTAAGATTGAATCTCTATTTCCCGTTCATTCATCTCATCATTCATGGCATATGCATACATGGAACTTGATCTTGATGAAACTCTTGATATGGTCTTAGTCCCACCTTGACATGATTTGATTTTGGAATTACATGGGATATGACTAAAATATGATAATATCTTGTCTTGACTTGGCTCTTTGAGCTTCTTGGGTGTTACCACCATATTATAGTTGACTTGGCTCTATGAGCATATTGGATGATTACACCATATTGTACTTTCCTTGAATGAGCTATTCCTATGCATTGGTCCTTGAACTACGATTTGGCTTTTGAGCCCAACCTTGAATTGTCTTGACTAGATCTCTTGTTTGGCTTTTTAGCCTAAATATGGAAAGACTTGAACTATGATTTGGCTTTAGATCCCAACCTTGCATTGATTTAACTTGAAAAGAAAAGATCTATTTGAAAGCTTGTATATGTATATGTATTCCCATGGGTTGTGACTTAGCACCAAGGGATTGGAGTCGGCGTGAACTATTTCCAAGGGTCCATACTCCTTTTTGTCAAACCATGTGCCAACATGGGTATTCTCCTTTTTTGGGATTGACTTGTATTCCCCTTTTTAGGGCTGACTTGAGATCTACCTGGCAAGTAGTCTAATTCCAAGTAGTAGCTTGCTTGGTCTCTCTTGTTGTCAGTTTAGGTCACATCCCCTCTATGAATATAGAACTATCGCATTCATGCATCATGGATTTCATGGCATATTTACATAATATCCTTCCTTGCTTATATACGTTTTTCTATATATGTGCCCTTGCCATCTAACTTGTTTTGCAGGATTTCATGTTCATATGCATTGCATGCCCACATACTTAGTGCATTCTATGTACTAACCCATATTCTTCATCTGCATGATCTAACCATGTAGGGGCCAGAGTTGACATCCATCCACCTTTGGGCGGTTAGCTTGGTGATCTCGGATTGTTGCTTATGGTGAGCCCTTTACTTCAAGGGCAAAACCCACTTTCCTCTATTTTTTGTGTTGTTATGTCTTTTCTATCTTATGACTTGAGGGTGAGCCCGGGTTATGTCATGGCCCCCATCTTATCCTATGTAAAGGAATTTTTGGATATATCGGATTCTATTGTAGGCTTACATTATATGCTTGATTGAGATGCTATGACTATATTACGTATTTACTATGATTATGCTTATGATATATTGATGCTTTTAATGAGATTGTGCTTATGTGGAAAGTCCCAAGTCCCTCTTTTCCCCCATAGCTTGAGTCATACTTACCCACCCCTTAAAACGTACTTGTTATGTGCTATGTGATTCATGCAAATCCCTTCCTCGATGAAATCCCCTTAGCTTGAGTCCAAAGACCTGAAATCCCTTAGAATTATGTGCTACTTGTTATATTACGCACTTCTGAACCAATGATATGTAAATTGATGCTAAGATAGCTTGATAGGGGACTCTCGGGTTCTCATTCGCCATGTCACATCTAGGCCCTACTCTCGGGTCATGATAGCTTTAGTGTCAAAGATTATGCTTATTTGTATATTCGAGAGTTGGTGAGGTTGCATGGGTCCCATTGTCCATCATATCGGATTGTGGATTCCAATTCACTTCTCACTTTTAGAAATCTTTCCAAAGGAGGCTTGGTACTAAGGTAAAGTTGAGTGCCACTTTTCAACCCCAAACTGACGGGCAAGCTGAGAGAACTAATCAAACATTGGAGGAAATATTATGAGCTTGTGTGTTGTATTTTAATGGAAGTTGGGATGAACATTTGTCTCTTATTGAGTTTACCTACAATAATAGCTTACATGCAAGTATTGGAATAGCACCGTTTGAGGCGTTGTATGGTAGAAGGTGTAGATCGCCCATTTGGTGGTTCAAAGTTGGTAAGATGACATTAATAGGACAAGACTTAGTCATGAATGCTATGGAGAAAATTAAAAGCATAAGGGGTAAGTTGCAAAAGGTTCAAAGTCGACAAAAGTCCTACTCCGACGTTAGGAGAAGGGGTCTTGAGTTCTAAGTTGGTGATTGGGTCTACTTGAAGGTGTCTCCTTTGAAAGTTGTGATCATGTTTAATAAAAAGGGAAAGTTAAGCCCTAGGTATGTAGAGTCTTACCAGGTGGTGAGAAGAGTGGGAAAGTGGAAAACCCCTCATGGTTGAAGACCTCGAAAAAACTGTCAGCTGAGAAAATACCTTCAGAATTGGTTTCATGAGATGGTCTATGGCCCGTAAAGTGATCCACGACTCATGGATGGTCTCGTAGAAGTGGGCAGTGAGAATTAATTTTTAAGGGAATATTAGAAGGATTTACGAGACATGGAGCACGAGTCATAGAACGCTCTATGACTCGTGAACTCACTTCGTGAAAGGGACTTTAAGGGCCAGAATCTATCTAAGGCTAGGAGTGGTTTACGAGGAAATTTCACGACTTGTTGAGTGATCCACAACCCGTGAAGTGGGTTTCATAAGAAGTTCCAGTGGCTCATGTTTCGAAGGCCCCTAATCCACGAGGAGACTCCATGACCCGTGTAAAGTTTCATGGGTCGTGAGGAGGTTTGGTAGGAAGTGTCAGTGGTCCATGTTTGGAGAACCCCTAATCCACGAGAGGTTCCACGACTCGTAGAGTGGTCTACGGCCTGTGATTAGGGTTTTGTGGACCGATCTAGCCAAGTTTTTAAAAGGGACAAAATTGACCTTTCCTTCTGTTTGACAATTAAACTACATCGTATTTCCCCTCTAAGATTCCCTTATCAGCCTTTTTCAAACCTAGTATACCCATTCCCTCTCATTCTAAAAATACCCTAAGTCTAAAACTCTCTCAAACACTCTCAATCTCTTCAAGGTATTCAAGTGTGAGGTGCAGGCTAGGGTTTCCAAGATTTTTCCTTCAAGCATACAAGTTTGTTTCTCTCTAGCTTTCCCAAGGTATGTAGGTTTGAATGTGAGGACCTTTTCTTACCACAAGTCCAACCATTTTCTTTTCCAACAACATGAAAGTATTTTATAAATTCTTGCATATGATGCTATTATTATACATTATGTGTACAAATTAATGGATTCTTCAAGTATTAAATATTTATGCATAAATATCTATCGAAGGCTAGCCCCATGTTTTAGATTATGGATTTTTAACCCATGCATGTTATGAACCATGAAGATGATGAGTTTTAAGACAAATTTTATGATATTAAATTTGAGTTTCTTTATACTACATTGGTGCGTTGATTGATTTGATTCTTCAAGTGACATGGATTTACATTCTTCATGAGTATGTTATTAAATTGCATAATTTTGAATATATGTGCATTCACCCACCATATTTGACTAAAGTTACATGACAAAGGTTATTGTATGATTTACAAGACAAGCGTGAGATAATGATTATGTGGACTCCTAAGCATGTTTTGAACTCACGAAAAGTTCCTATAATTTATAAGAAAATATTGAGCCCTTATGTTATTCTACCCTCTTAATAATGGATATTGTTTACATGAAGGGGTCAAGTATGATAAGTGTTATACTCTCATGTACTCATCAATTTCCACAAGAAGAGGTCACGTTTACGAATATTCCACCCTCTTGTGTAAAGCTATGCCACTAGAAGGGATCAAGTTTATGAATGTTTTTACCCTCTAGCGTAAGGTATATACTCACTTGTAGGGGTCATGTTATGTGAGTGAGCTACTCATGCCATGTTATCACGATTTTACAAGTCTTTCAAGCTATAATGATATTTATGATTATGTTAAGTATTTTGTAGGATTATACTTGGCACCAAAGGAGGCTTAAGCTGCGGGCTCGACCTAAGGGGTCTTTATATAAAGTCTTGGTCTCTTAACTATGCGCCACCATAGGTTTATGTTATGCTCCCTTAAAGGGATTTTACTAGTAGATCCATCTAGGTTACCCACTATGTGGGGTTAAGTTTGGTTTACCTTGGCAAGTAGACCATTTTTTTCCGGTAGGGGGTTATGCATCAGAATTCCAAGTAGTGTCTTGTTTGGTCTTATATGTCAGTTACGGTCTCCTTCCACATATGTATGTATGCTATGCAAGTTTGATTGTCTCTATGCATGTTTTGACTTAAGCACTATCCATGCATGTCATATTGATCTCTTATCTATTGATTATGATTATGCATTTTGAAATGTTATACTACGTCTCTTTGCTTGCATTGCACCCCGCATACTTAGTACATTCCAAGTACTAACGCATACTCTTTTACCTACATGATCTTACCATGTAGGGACTGGAGCTCCTATTCATCCTCCTCCATGTGGCTAGCCGGATTACTTGAAGACTTCTTTGGTGAGTCCTCTATTACAGGGATAACATCCATTTTCCTTTCATACTTGATTAAGTCTTATGTATTTACGGATATTTTCTAATTGAAGGTGAGCCCAGAAGCATGGCTTGGCCCCCACTCCAATCATAATAGAGGTGTTGTTGGATATAACTAATATGTAATGAGCTCGAATCCTATTATGTCTTTATATTCTATGCAAAGCTTAGCTTAGACACTTTATCCCCTTCTATGCTTATTGAATGTTGTTAATGAGATGGAAGTCCCAAGTCCGTTTCCCCTAGAATTTATTTGCTACTTGTTATTCTTTGATTTAAGTTTCTGCAACCAAGGATGTGCCAATGATATGTAAGAGGCTAGTTTAGTTTGCCTTCGGGTCTCCCATTCACCGTGTCATATCTAGGCCCTAGGCTTGGGTTGTGAAAATTTTGGTATCAAAGCACTAGGTTTGTAAATAGTCCTCAAAACTCCAACACACCGCATCAAGTAAAGTCTTATTCATGGTTGTGAAGCACACCACAACTATGAGTGGGAAGCTATGAGATGTTCTAGGAAATTTCTTCATAATCTATGTCGTGCTATAGTATTGGATTAAGATTTCCTTTTTCTTAACAGATGGTCCTTTGCTCTTTTAGATCATGCCTCCAAGGAGAATGCCTCAATGAGATCTTAACCTTAAGGGTGATCTGGCCCCTTAGGTTTCCCGAGCTCCCCAAGACAAGGAAGGAGTAATGCACGCCGAGTATCGAAATGTCATCTCTATGTTGGAGTCGTGACCAACCAATTGAACCAAGGAGCCTAAACTCCCACACCAACCTCTAGGGTGAGAGATTTCATGAGAATGAATCCTTTGGAGTTTCATGGCTCTAAAAAGGAGGAGGACCCCCAAGAATTTATTGATGAGGTATACAAGGTACTATCTATCATCGGGGTGAGCTCATAGGAGAAGGCGGAACTTGCGGCCTATCAACTTAAGGGCCTTGCACAAATTTGGTGCACTCAATGGGAGGGACAGAGGGAGGAAGGTGGCCCCATCCCATGGGAGGATTTTAAAGTTGTTTTTCTAAATTATTTCTTCCTTATCGAGTTTAGAGAGGCAAAGATGATGGAATCCATGAATCTCAAGAAAGTCTCATTGAATGTGAGGGAGTAGTCCCTCAAGTTCAACAAGCTCTCCAATATGCTCCTCATTTAGTTGTCGACCCTAGGTCGACCCTAGGGTAAGGATGAATATGTTTGTGTCGGGAGTGTTCGATTTGGTGAATGAAGATTATCGCATAGCTATGCTTGTGGTTGATATGTACTTGTCTCGGCTCAATACTTATGTCGAGCAACTTGAAGGGGAGAAACTTAGAAAGATAAGGAGTGGGAAGTCCAAGAGATCTCGGTATGATGGTGGTTTCCAAGGCACTAAGGGCAGTTGTTTTCAAAAAGGCCACAAATTCCATGGCCAAGGGACATCTAATTCCCATAACCCAAGGTTGGCTAATGACAGGGTGCCCAACCCTAAGCCACAAGGACGAAATTATGGAATGACTTTTCAAAGGTGCCAAAAATGCTGGAAGAATCATAGTGGAAAATACTTAAGTGATTCAAATACTTGTTATGGATGCGGTAGGATGGGCAACAAGATTGTTGATTGCTCTCTTGTTCACAACAAGGGTAGAGATGGTCGCCCTCAAGGACAAGGCGCTCATGTTGACCCAAGAGCCCAAGGGGCCAACAAGGGGGCGCTCCACGTCACAATTGGTTCTATTCTCTTCAAGGGAGGAAAGGAGTGTATGAAATGCCCGACGTTGTTACAGGTATGATGAAGGTCTTTGACTTTGATGCATATGCATTAATGGATCCGAGTGCCACCCTTTCCTTTATTACTCTTTTTATTGCTAATAAGCTTCATGTATATCCCGAGTCACTATGTGAACCCTTCGAGGTGTCTACCCCCGTTGGTGAGTCTGTTGTTGCTAGAAGGGTCTATAGGGGTTGTCCCATGCCTATAATGTATAAGGTCCTTCCTTGTGATTTTGTTAAACTATACATGGTAGATTTTGATATTATTCTTGGGGTGGATTCTAACTAATTTTAGCTAAAATAACTGAGGGGGTCAAAACGCATCTAGAAGCCCCCGTCATCCAACAAAAAGTCACTCTAGGCTATATTTGATATTTTGGAGCTTACCACGCTATCATAATTTCATTCCAAGAACATTTACCTAGGTTTTTAGATAAAAGAGCTTTTTAACTTTCGATTGAACTTATTTTGCAAATTTTGACTTAAATTCACAATGGAACCCTCAAACCTCAGACCAACCACGCTCCTAGACTAAATTAACCATTCTAAAATTAATGGAACTATTTGTCACGACCCGGATAGGGGGCCTAGATATGACATGGTGAAAGAGGACCCGAAGACCCTCGATCAATCCATCATAGCATCATTACACACATCATCGATTCGGAAGGGCGGAAGCTAAACACATAGCAAGTAAGTTCTAAGGAATCGGGGACTTGGGACTCAAGCTATGGGGACAATAAGGGGAATGGGACAAACATGCTTCCACATAACACATAGTCATTCACAATACCCATCATGCAAGTTAATATCATAACAAGAAGACATGATCATAAATCAAGCGAAAAGCATCATATTACATAGTCAAATATCCAACATATGAATCAAACGTACAAGAGTATAGATTTGTCCAACAATGCCTCTACATAGATGAGCGGGGCCTCGACAAGTTTGAGGC
>JBCEWC010020616.1:0-10850 GCA_038996855.1 Solanum aculeatissimum
GTCCTACTCTTTTGGCCATAACGTCCTCATCCGAACTTTGAATTGAGTGAAACCAGTTGCGTTGAAAAAATAATTCAAATAATTTAAATTTTATATGTAGTACACCGCATGGTTCAAACCACATCAAAAGTTGTAATAATTTAAAGTTCACTACCAAAACTTTCCCTCTAGGCCACCAACTAGCCCGTTTTGCGTTCGACCACCTAAACTCAACCCCTGGCTACCAAAACTTAACCATGACCAGTAGTACATCATATAATGCCAACCATAAGGAGATTTAGAAAATGTTCGGGTCATTACAGGGATTCCAGACCTCGAGTTTATTTTCTATTCCTCCTATTGCACCTCTGAGGTTTTTAGACCCGCTAGTTTCTGCTAGTGTTACTATGTCCTTATCTGAGCAAAAGAGCTCTGAGAGATTTATGAGATGGCTCCTCCCAAATTTGATGGTACGACCAGGGATGGGGCTTATGACTTTCTGACAGAGTGTTAGGATTGACTGATTTAATTTGGGTATTTTGGAGGCCCACAGAGTAGCTTACACATCCTATCAGTTCACAGGCATGGACAGAGAGTGGTGGACGTCAGTTATGGCCCGTAGGCCAGTTGATGCTCCAACAATGGGTTAGGAGCAGTTTACTAAGATCTGTTTTGAGAGGTTTATACCCTATAACCTTCGTGATAGATGTTGTGATGAGGTTGATCGGTTGGAGCAGGGTTCTATGACTGTGACTGAGTACGAGGCACAATTTTATCAATTGTCTTACTATTCCATGTCCAGTATTCCCACGGAGTTTGAGCAGATTCACCATTTTTTTATGGGATTCATATGTTATCTTCAGGAGGCCACATCCTCTGTTATGTTATCTGGTGGTTCCTTTCAGAGAATTGTTGACCATGCTAGAATGACAGAGGCCATCAGACAGGAATGACATGGTGGTGCTAAGAGATCCCGACATCATGGCCAATTTGGAAACTATGCACCCGGATATAAATATTGTCAGAGGCAGGGCGCTCAAGGTTATCAGGGGAGCCTAGTTCATGCAGTCATTCCTGGTGCGGATAGTACATGCAGGCCTAGATTTAGCTAGACCAGTTATGATGGTTACTCCGGTTCAGGTATGCGAAGTGGTTCTTCAAGTTATCCTTCTCAAAGTTCTGGTCCCATAGGGTGTTATGTATGCGATGAGTTCGTCCACAAAGCTAAGGATTGCCCCATGTGTGCTCTTATTTCTTTTTTCATCAGGGACACAAATGACTTGGTCTACACTAGCCCCAGTAGCTAGAGACACTTCACAGAGTGGGAGGGGTAGTACTAGAGGTGCTAAGGGTGGAGCTCGAGATGGTGCTCGTGGTAGATCCAAGTCAGTGGTGAGCGTTGGGTATGTTATGTCAGTCCGGTCCAGATAAAGATAGATATATTTGATATTGTGATTACATGTATTATTCTAGTTTGTCATCGTTCAGCTTCAGTATTTTTTGACCCTAGGTCTACCTATTCGTATGTATATACTTATTTTTCTAATGGCATTGATGGTGTGTATGAGACTCTTGATGTTCCTATTTGTGTTTCTACCTCGGTGGGTGAATCCTTAGTGGTGGATCGGATATATCAGGATTGTATTGTGGCATTCTCAAGTAGGGAAACCCAGGCAGACTTGATCCTTCTAGACATGCTTGGTTTTGATGTTATTTTGGGTATGAATGTGTTGTCCCCTTATCATGTGATCCTTGATTGTTATGCTAAGACTGTGACCTTAGCATATCCGAGTTTACCTCAGTTAGTGTGGACAGGTGCACTTAGTTCTTATCCTAAGGGGTAATTTCCTATGTTTATGCTCGACATCTAGTGGAGTATGGTTGTTTATCTTATTTGGCTCATGTACACGATATTTCTAAGGAGCCATCTTCTTTAGAGACCACCAAGGTGGTGAGAAAGTTCATGGATGTGTTTCCTACTAACTTACCAAGTGTTCCTCTAGATCATGATATTGATTTTGCCATTGATTTGGAGTCATTCACTAAGCCCATATCTATTTCCCCTTATTGGATGGCTCTCATAGAGTTAAAAAAAATTTGATGGAGAAATTAGAAGATTTGTTGAAGAAGGGGTTTATTTATCCTAGTATATCGCCTTGGGATGCACTGGTGTTGTTCGTAAAGAAGAAGGATGGTACTATGAGAATGTGCATTGACTATCTTTAGTTAAACAAAGTGACTATCAAGAAAAAATATTTGTTGCCTCGTATTGATGACTTATTTGATCAAGTTCAGAGTGTTTTAGTGTTCTCCAAAATTGATTTGAGGTTGGGGTATCACCAGTTGAGGGTTAGAGAATCAAACATCCCCAAGACTGCTTTCAGGACCCAATATGGACACTACGAGTTTATGGTTATGTCATTTGGGCTGACTAATCCCCTGCCATTTTCATGAGGTTGATGAATTGAGTATTTAGACCTTACCTGGATTCTATTGTGATTATATTCATTCATGACATCTTGGTATATTCCAAGAGTGAGACGGATCATGTCTGTCACCTGAAGACTGTGCTCCAGAGATTGCGTGAGAAGAAATTGTATGCTAAGTTCTCCAAGTACGAGATTTGGCTCGAGTTTGTGACTTTCTTAGGTCATGTGGTGACTAATATTGGTCTTATGGTTGATCCAACCAAGGTTGCAGTGGTTCGTGATTGGGTGAGACCCACTTTAGTGACTAAGATTCTGAGTTTCCTTGGGTTGGCAGGTTATTATCGACGATTTGTTTCATGATTCTCCTATATTGCAGCTCCTTTGATTAGACTAACTCAGAAGGAAGTTGCATTTCTATGGACTGATGAATGTGAGGCGAGCTTACAGAGGCTCAAAGAGTTATTGACTTCAGCACCTATTCTAGCATTGTCCGAGGAAGGTGTAGCCTTTGTTGTTTATTATGATATTTTTGGTGTGGGTTTGGGTGGAGTATTGATTCAAAATGGAAGAGTCATAGTGTATGCATCACGACAGTTGAAGGCCCATGAGTAAAACTATCCTATTCATAATTTGGAGTTAGCCGCAGTGGTGTTTGTTTTGAAGTTGTGGAGGCATTATCTCTATAGGTTACATTACAAGATATTTACAGACCATCGTATCCTTAAATATATTTTCTCTCAACCTAATTTGAACATGAGACAGTGTAGGTGGTTGGAGTTGCTGAAAGATTATGATATCTCTATTCTTTATCACTTAGGAAAGGCTAATGTAATGGCTAATTCTTTGAGTCGAAAGGCTTCTAGCATGGGTAGTTTGGAATTTCTTAGGGCAGAGAAGAGGCCTTTAGCTTTGGAGGTTCAATTTTTGTCCAGACAATTCATCAGACTTGAAATCTCTCCATCTCATAGTGTATTGGCCTTCGTTGAGGCTAGGTCTACATTGACGGATCAGATTCATGCTCAACAGTTTGATGATGATAAATTATGTGTGATTTGGGACAAAGTGTTGAGGGTGAAGCTAAGTTGGCTTTTCTTGATTCTGAGGAAGTGTTGAGGATTAATGGGCGTATTTGTGTGCCTAAGGTAGGTGATTGGGTTTGTTTGATCTTGGAAGAGGCTCATTGTGCTAAGTATTCCATTCAGTCGAGTGTGGAAAAATTATTTTATGACCTGAAGCAACATTATTAGTGGTATGGGATAAAGAGGGACATTGTAGAGTTTGTGGCTAAATGTTTGAATTGCCAACAAGTTAAGTATAAGAATCAAAAGCAAGGACGTTCAATGCAGAGGATGCCCATTCTAGAGTGGAAGTGGGAGCGTATTATCATGGATTTTGTGACAGAATTACCCGTGGCATTAGGTAAGTTTGACTCAGCTTGGGTGATTGTAGGCAAGTTAACCATTGTAGGCAAGTTAACCAAATCAACTCACTTTATTCCAGTGAATACTAGTCACAGTGCGGAGTAGCTAGCTAAGATCTATATACATGAGATTGTTAGATTGCATGGGGTGTCTATCTCTATTGTGTCAGATTGAGGTTCAGTGTTCACCTTCTACTTTTGGAAGGCATTACAGCATGGTTTGGATACACGGTTAGACATGAGTTCAACATTTCATCCTCAAACCAATGGTCAGTTCGAGCAGACCATTCAAGTATTGGATGACATGCTTAAGGCCTGCGTGATTGATTTTGATTTCTGGTGGGGCCAACACTTGCCCTTAGTACAGTTTGCTTATAATAATAGTTATCACTCAAGCATTCAGATGGCACTATTTGAGGCATTGTACGGGCGTGGGTGTCGATCACCTATTGGGTGGTTTAACTTAGTCACCGTTGATACATTAGACATTGATCTTCTCAGAGATGCTATGGAGCGGGTGGGCCTAATCCAGAGTCGACTGTTACAACACAGAGTCGGTAGAAGAGTTATGCTGACAGGAGAGTTCATCCCTTGGAATTTATAGTATGCAATCATGTGTGCTTGAAGATATCACCAATAGAAGGTGTGATGAGGTTCAGAAAGAAGGGCAAGCTTAGCCTGAGGTTTATTGGCCTATTTGAGATTCTGAGGAGAGTAGGTGAGGTGACTTATGAGTTGGATTTTCCACCTGGATTATCATTTATTCATCTGGTGTTCCATGTCTCCATGCATTGAAAATACATATCGGATGAGTCCCATGTTCTTTCTTATAATGTCGTAGAGTTAGGTTTGAATTTGGCTTATGAAGAGGAGCCAGCAGCCATTCTAGATAAACAGGTTCGTTAGCTCAGCACTAAGAAGACCACTTCAGTTAAGGTTCAGTGGATACATCGGCCAGTTGAGGATGCGACTTGGGAGACAAAGTCTGACATACATGTTAAATACGACCATCTCTTCGAAGCTTCAGGTATTTTCTTTTACCTTATGTTTAAGGATGAACATGATTTTTAGTGGTGGATAATGTAATGACTCGCTAAGTTATTGAAAACTAATCCTCTTACTTTCATAAAATATCCTCTCATAAATTTTAAGTGAAAATTTTGGACTATTCAATAACTACGGTTATTTAATTGAGGGATAATTTTAGTTTACTAATCTAATTAATGGACTAAATTACTAATTTAATTAATATCCTATATCAATTATTTTATATTTATTAAAATAGGTGAGAAGGATTTATTATGTTAAAGGATAAAACTAAAACTTTGGGTGAGAAACGATGAGGCACTAGAACTCACGGCATCAGAATAAGGCTTCAGAGAGAGAGAAATCTCAATTTTCTTTGAGACTAATTGCGGTAAGTTCACATACTCATATATTAGTAAATTGTTAAATTGATAAAAAAAATTGGAAATTGCCTGACAAACTATGCACACAATTAGTTAATTATTGATTTGTCATAAAGTGGGTTTAGAATTAAATAGAAAATTATTGGTGCAATATAGAGGGGCATACACCTATAACAGAGCCACATTATGATTTCATTCGCTTTGTTTATTAATTGATCCAAGCTTCAACACTTTGGTTCTTTTGTATCAGCACCCTTCTGCCCATGTTTTGGTTTCTTTACATCGGCGACCTTTTTGTTTAGTACTTTTGGTTCATCGTTAGTCGAACTTAATTCTATAATGTGTATCCTTGAACATGTATGTGTATATATATATATATATGTATTTGGGGTTTGTATTATATGAATAATCATTAGAATTGTATTACTGGGAGGATTTAAGAATAAATCCTAGGCTTAAAATTTAGGAACTAAATTATCGAATTAGATGAAATCTTGAGGTTGGACTGGATATATAGTAATACGGGTGTCATTGGACTCCTTGGGACATGCATGTTTTTTTTTATATAGAGAATTATGATTTTTGGAGTTGAATTCAAGATTTTTCCATTCAATAGAAGTGTTTGAGTGTGGTTCTTCCATTGAGATAGGTTTGGCTATCCTTCTTTGATATTGGGATTGAGTTATTGATTATTTGTATGTCATAATTTATGTGATGGGATCGTATTATGTGTTGGGTTGAAAATTCTTATTGTGATGCTAGTGGGAGGGTTTTAATTATCTATGTGTTTGCTTTGAGAGCATGTGAATCCTAAATTGAGAATATTATGAGTATGACATGTTGAGAAAGGGAAATAATTGTGATAAGATATTGAGGATCATGGTCTACTTGATAAAAGGAAGTTACTAAAATGTGGTGAAGTATTTTAAAGAGAATTGTATCCCAATATGTATAAAAGAGGGTGAATATTATAATTGTTAAACTTTGAGTACTTTGACACTTATTGAGTTTAGTATTATTTCTATAATTGTGTCTTGATTGCATGCATCCTCATACCATATGTCATGACATTTTACGAAATTGTGAATGGTAAAATTACTCTTTAAAACCCTTGACCACGAGTTAGGTGGCAAGGCGGATGATACATTGTGATTCTTATCATGATTCCTTGACCATGAGCTAGGTGTAAAGGTAGTTGATATATTGTGATTGAGGTATATGACCTGCGAGGTACCCATGGGTCCCCTTCGTCTATGGAGCCTTAGCTCGATGAGGGTGTATACGACAGGTTGTGCGATGGTCTTGATACCACCTTGCATTGTATTTTATTGTATGTTATCTCATTATACTACTTGTGGAGGTTTTAGATTGGCTTATTTGCAATTATATATTTACTTTATTCGCGTCTTTCTATATAAATTGATGGCATTGATGCTGGACTGATTTTTTGGTTACAGGTGAAAGCGTTCCTAGATTATTTCATAGTTTATTTAATTTTTGATTCCCAGTCGGTTAAACCTGCTGGGTACATATTATGTGTACTCATCCCTACTTCTTTCTCCCCCACAGATTTCAGCCAGGAATTTTCACGTAGTGGTTGATTTGTTCGAGCAGTTGATTATCCAGATCTAGTGGTGAGATTTAGAGTTTTGAGTTGCCATTTGATTCTATCTTAGTTGTGTAGTCTTTATTTCTATTCAAAGACTAAGATGTACTGCTTTCACTAATTTTATTATTAGATGCTCTTTATACTCGTGACACAAGGTTCTGGGATATGATTTTATGTGGTGACTATTTATCTATTAGATTTTTTTCTTCTAGTGCACTTTTATTGTTGGGTTTGGAATTAAGTGGTTCTTTAGTCATGACTTCGTTTTGGATCGTGACAGCTTGGGTGGATCATCATTTTCACTAACATAGCCTTCGTAAGCCTTGTAGCTATCATATTTCCATAACAACATTGTTTATCTTCTCCGAAGGTACTCAACATCCTGCTAATGCGTTGGGCCGAGGATCCCATCACTAATGTACTCAGCGTATGCAACAACCAGTACCCCACAATCCCTAGAGTGGAAATTTGAAAAGATTGAGATGAGACGAAAAAGTATATTAAAAGGACTACAGAACAATGAAAAACCTTACACGCTATCGCTTTGTTGTTGAGCAATTCCTTGAACAAATTCAACTTTAAACGGAACTTGTTGACCAATCATCTCTCCAGTTGTCTTGTCCTTGTATGCCTCAAGCGTGGACCAGTTAATCCTATTGATTTGTTTTTTAAAAATCACTATCTTGTAAATACATTGGCAGCATGACAACTATTTTTTGAATTTCAATAGAAGAATTTTTATGCCTTGTACCCATTATAGAATCATAGACGCATATCACTATTTCCTTCAAAGCAACCACAGACAACACCCAATGAAAATCTCCATCAAAATTTACCGGTATATAGATTTCATCTACGAGATGCTAAGGAGACCCGACAGGGATGCAATACCCTTTTATAATGTTTGTGATTGACCTCTCCAACTTAGATATATCAGCTTCATATGCAAGGTATTCCGGAGTGCTTGAATTATCATCGTCACGAGTGTCATAATACCTTGTGTGGGTTGCAACAATGTAGTTCTTCAATATGTAATTTGTTATGATGTATCTGTATTGATTGCTGAATTGAGTCTTTGACTTCTTTCGAATGTAGTAGAAAATCACATCAAGATGTTGCTTGATGACAAGAAAAGGAAGTTAAATATAAAAAAAATAGTGATGTATCTTGAATGGTCGCATTACAACTCTTACATAAATTTAAAAATAAGAAGGAGTAAATTGTAATGTGTGACAGATATAGAGACTTAAAACTATAATCTTATTTGCAATTGATTATACCTATCAAGTTATGATGATTCAGGTATCAAACATAGTGAATTAGATGTACAAATATCTGACACATAACAACTTATGACATTTCAAGTATCAATTATGACTACTCTCTGACTTATCTTATATATATATATATATAAAAGAGGATGTTAATCCCGGTGATGTGGCGTCCTCTCAATGCAACAAAATTATTAATATCTTTTTAAAAAAAATTGGGGTAAATTACTCTTAAAAAAAATTTTAAAAAGGAAAATATGAAACACTGCTTCACACCCAATTGTTTTAAAACCCTTCTATTCCCAAATTGCTCTGTTCTTCCCTTCCACTGGATTAATGTCGAAAAAACACCCTTTCATAATTCACGCGGCAAATCTCAGGCCTCTCATGTACCCCTGTTTCCTCCATCAACTTTGAAGGCAAAAATTATTTGGCGCAAATAGAATCTCTGCAAATCAATATCAATTAGTCACCACTTTGATACTCTCGACAAAAAAATCTCAAAGGAATTGGATGAAGTCGCTCACCAAAAATGTCTCTTATTCCTAGGATCTTCGGCGATCGACAAAGCAACAACACGTTCAATCCATTCATAATGGATGTGTGGGATCCATTTAGGAAATTAGGCTTCCCAGTTTCCAATTTAGGGGAGACCTCTGCATTTGCCAATACTCGAGTCGACTGGAAGGAAACTCCAGAAGCTCATGTATTCAAGGCCGATGTTTCAGGGCTTAACAAGGAGGAAGTAAATGTGGATATCGAAGAGGATAGGGTTCTTAAAATTAGTGGAGAGAGGAATGTAGAGGAAGAAGATAAGAATAATAAGTGGCACCACATGGAGTGAAGGAGCAGTAAATTCACGAGAAGATTTAGACTTATAGAGAATACAAAGATGGATCAAGTTAAGTCTTCAATGGAGAATGGAGTGCTTACTGTTGTTGTTCGTAAGAACAAGCGAAGAAGGCTGATGTCAAGTCCATTGAGATTTCTAGTTAGGTTCTCAATCTGAAAAAAAATATTTATGAATGAAATAATAATTTATGATGTATGGGCAAATAAAGAACAAATCCATTGTGTATGTTGAAGATTTGAAATTGTTGTGTCTCTATATCACTCTGTTGCTCGCCTCATAATGGCGTAGTTGTACATCCTTTGAAATTTCATGTTAAATATGAAATACTAATCTTTTGATTCTCTTCCTGAGTATTTTTTTTATAGTAACAAACATTCTCATTTCACTTCTCAATAAATCTTATATCTTATATCTTATCTTATTATCATATCACATATCTCATATATATATATATATATATATATATATATATATATAAGAGAAGGGTAAGCCCGCCTACGTGACACTCTCACATAATTCTTAGTTTTTTCTTAAATAATTTAATATTTTAAAAATAAATTAACTAGTCGAACAGAAGTTAAACAAAATTTAAAAGGCATCATTTCTGATTAAACGATACTTTAGCCTGTCACAACTATTCGAAAAAGTCGTAACTGTTCAAAAAAATCACAATTCTTTGAAAAAGCGACAACCCTTCAAAAAAGTCACAACTCTTCAAAAAAATCATAATTGTTTGAATTAAAAAAAAATCATAACTCTTCGAAAAAGTCACAACTTGAAAAAATCACAACCTTTCGAAAAAGTGACAATTCATAACTCTTCAAAAAAATGACAACTTTCAAAAAAATCACAACTCTTTAAAAAAGTCACAATCATTCAATTAATCTCTTTAGAAAAGTCACAACCCGTTTAAAAAGTCACAATCCTTCAAAAAAGTCACAACCTTTCATAAAAGCCACAACCATTCGAAAAAGTTACAACCATTCAAAAAAGTCACAATTCTTCGAAAAAATCACAACCTTTAGAAAATTCACACCTCTTAAAAAAAGTCACAACCCTTCAAAAAAGTCATAACTCTTTGGAAAAGTCACAACCATTTAAAAAAGTCACAACTCTTTGAAAAAGTCACAACTCCTTGGAAAAGTCATTACCTTTCAAAAAAAAATCACAATCCTTCAATGTGAAAAAATTATCCGTTGTCAATATAATATAATATAATTACAAAATATAATATAAAATATAAAAATATGTATTAAATTAATTTTTTAGTTGGGGGTATTATGGTAACCTCTTTAGAAAAGTCACAATCCTTCAAAAAAGTGTCAATTCTTAGGAAAAGTCACAATCTTTCGAAAAAGTGACAACTCTTAGGAAAAGTCACAATCCTTCGAAAAAGTGTAACAACCCGAAATTTTTTTAAATCTACTTATGGTTGGCATTCTATGATGTACTACAAGACATGTATGAGTTTTAGTGGCCACGGGTTAAGTTTAAGTGGCCGAATGCAAATTGGGCTAGTTAGTGGCCTAGAGGGACAGTTTTGACAGTCACCTTCAAATAGTCATACCTTTTGATGTGGAATGAACCATGTGAGTTACTATATTCAAATTGAATATATTTGAGTTATCTTCTCAAAAGAAGTGGTTTCACTCAATTTGAATATCGCATGAGGGAGATATGACCCAAACAGTTAGACTGTCTAAAGTTCGGAAGCCATTAGAGATAGGCTCAGAAAAATGGCCAAGGACATTTGCACGGATCGTTAAAATTTCAACGGTATGTCTAGTATCTCGTGTGATGTTTCAGTGAGCTTGGGGTGGCTTGGAACCACCCCTAATCCAAGTGTAGGTTGATGGGACCTTTAACGGGTCGTTTGACAC